>JAVFBX010210255.1:0-11995 GCA_034783855.1 Mopalia kennerleyi
AATATAAAAGGCCAACAACCCCCCCCCCCCCCCCCCCCCAAAAAAAAACCCCTGCAAGTTAACTACCAGAACCGGTTTCAATGTAGTAAAGGTGTGAAACTCGTGTATATTGAAAATCCCCAGTAAGGGATATTGACCGACCCGCCGTTTCAGGCGCCATGAAAGCATGGCAAAATGGAAAGATGGGAAATTGGTTTCTCGGTGTTTTCGTTGCGGCAAAGTTGCCGGGGTTTCAATTATTTCCGGGAATAGAACACAGTATGGCGGCTAACAGGTGGGCAAACCAGATTTGAGTGACCAAGACATATTTGCTACCTCTTTTCAAATTGCTACTTCTTTTACACCATTTGTGTCCAATGTTCAATTTTACATCAACGTGTAATACATTATAAGAACCCCCAAAAAGTGTTATTCCTTTTTTTCCTGTTATTTTATTGCAATATTGTGCAAAAGGTCAAAAATTCAAAAAATGAGTCAAAATAGGGAAATTTCAACTTCTTATAACTTTATCTAAAAAACGAACAAAGATTTTAAAAATCTGAACGACCGTTTTTAGTTTTATATGTTGAGATGAAATGTGCAAAAAGTCAGTTCTGTAGGTATAATACCAGCCGACGAGTAGGCATTTTCCCAAGTACGGTACCCCGAAAAATGAAAGCCGAGAAAACAGGTAAAATGTAGTCAAAACACCGCTGTTGTAAATAATGTATTCAACTTTTATAATCAAAGATAACGCTCTTCTAATTCCTATTTCTGAGCTTAAGGGCGAGGGGGTGTAGAGTATCCTTAAACGCCGTACTTTAGGTTATTTCACTCACATGACGGCGTGTCAGCCAAATGATATCAACCATGACGTCATTGACAACAAATACGGGACAGATACTGGACACTGAGAGAAGACATCACAAACAGATCGGCTTTATGTTGTCCCTTTAAAAGAATAGCTGAAGGCTTTATCCAGATCTAACACATTTATAACAAGTCATTGTCATTCTGTCTGTTAAGAAATGTAACAAAATCATTCAGCTACAGTTAGGAAATTGAAAATCGGAGTACTCTATACTTAAATACGAAAACGTACACAGTGTAAAGCCTGATAAAGCATTGTTTGCATATTAGGCGAAATATTGTCTGGAAAATATATATCATCCATATCCTGTTGATTCAATGACCAGTATAGTTGTGCTTGATTTAATTTAAGTTGGTACTATTAATTTTGAATAACTAAATTCGGAATAATTGAAATAACTAATAAACATCGATGTCGTCATTTTGTTCGTACTATTATTACACCTGTGGTTAATAATGAAAGGAAATGATCACTATTGTATTTGTCGTTGAATATCTCTCTAAATTGGAAATAACTCTCATTTTCTACTTCCGCCCTACAATAAAGACTGAACATACAGACACCAATAACCCTATCTCATCCAGTACGCAGCAGTACATCGTTAATAATTCAAAGACATACAACTCACTGACTGCGATCAAACCGCTAACAGGGCGCGAACCAAGCGCGAACAGAATCCAGACATCGTGGAGCCCATGGACTAGAATTCTTGCAAAAAACATTTCATTAAGCGACTATTGACAGTTTTTTTTATATCAATAAGTTTAATAAGAATTAAATGAAATCAGAAAGAATAATCAATAAGCAATATACAAATGTAGGATTCATCTTCTCATCTTCAGAGAGAATTAATATAAAATGAACTATCTGAGGCTCATATTGGCAATAGTTTATAAAACTGCAAGATATCGTGTCGATCCTAATGATCTGGAAGAATCTCCGTAAGGATTAACGATTGTTGATGCCAGTATTTTATAAAACTGGACGAATCTGGTGTCGTTTATTAAAGGTCTGTTTTGTTGATGTCAGTATTTTTATTAAACTAGAATAATCTTGTGTCAATAAAGGTCTTATGTCTCAATTGTCGATGCCAATATTTTTTTTAAAAAGTAGAAGTATCTCGTCCCGATTACGATCTAATGTCTCTATTGTCGATGTTTGTTTTTGGCATATCAATTCAATTGTGAGTCTATCAAAGGAACAACAAATGTAGATTTACACTGTAGTGGAATACTTTTGGCGAACTCAAGACAATTAACATCCTTCTGAGACCCAGGGTTGTGTTATTTTTTAGAGTCTAAGGCAATTTAATAGGGTATCTTCCTATTCGAGAGTCAAGGTTAAGACATGGGTGTGTTAACCTTGACACGTTACAAACCTCTATCGTGTTATCGAAGTCAACTAAGGGCACATAATCTGGTTCTGTCTATGGTTCTCCCCTAAATCCACCGGTCTTCTGGACGAGACTAAAACAACTCTTGTACACTATGCCAGGCCGTCGCGCATTCATTCCCGCCAATATTTGGAGTGACGTATGCCACAGACCAGCAAATGAAAAAGAAATGCAAAACAAAATTCCCCAAGTATACCTTAGGATGTAAGTCTCGACGTAAGAAGTAGAATCGATCATATTTTGAAATGATTGTCTTGAACACTTGTCCCTAATAATAATAATGATAAAATGTCCCTAAAACGAACAAGTTGACTGAAATGAAATGTTTGGCTCGCAATTAACTTTTAAAACACAGACGCGTCAGTTTGGATGCTGAATTTACCAACAGATTTGTGAATGTTTTCAAATTATGTTGAAAGAAGATCTGATGTTTGGCTTTCGGGGAGAGGGCCGGATTCCAAACATTGGTCGGAAGTGTTTAACAAAAATCAATCGGACAATGCGATCATAACAGATTATTTTTATAGCGAAAGTTACGCAACCAGTTATAATTTTTGCATAAATGCCCAGTTTATTCAGCTTCAATATAAATATTTGTACACGTCCTGTCGATCGATCTTTTAGCGGGAGTTTCGTTCGGGTTGTTGTCAGTCGGTTAACTGCGCGATTGACTATTCAGGTTTGATATTTGTTAACGCAGCGGCCTATATGCAATTTTGCAGCTATCTACAAAGAAAGAAGGGAAATGTCATTTACTTCTCCGGCTATGCTATAATAAATACCTTACAACTACCCTACGTACTGGGTAACCATTTGTCAATAAAATATGTAGAACTTTGCTCTATGAGCGCCTCGCTTGTTTCGAGTAAACAGGTCTTTGACTGTAGTTCTGTTTTGTCAAAAAAGTCGTCCGATCAATAAATCTGGTATACTTCCAACAGATTTTAAATTCAATGGTAGACGTTGTTTTGCTTCTCGCTGATCTCATTAGAACAAACGTGATGTGGGTAAATCAGCATTCTATTCACAATATTCAGGTTATCCGTAAGACAGAGGGCTCGAATAATAACTTAGGGATAAAGGTTGGCAAAGTTCTGCTTTCATAAAAATTGTCTTCCAAATAATTATATTTATATAACAGAATTCCATGTAATTTCGTTTTAATTAGAACTTGAACATTACAGAGCTCAAATCTAGCCTGAAATAACACTGGGCGGGACATAAATATTCGTAACTGTATTAACCTGGATGGAAATAGACAGCTCAAGTGATATGACATCCTTCGCAATAATAATAAGGTACCGCAGCCGTAAAGAATTATATAACCGATTAATGCTTTTTTTTAGCCACGTTTATCTCCGATGCCACCAATAAAATCAGGAACCGTATCGATCTTCTGGCTGACACTAATGAAAAACGATATTTGATACATTATATGAATGAACGACCAGTGCATCCGGACCCAGCGACACGTAGGTATTATGGATAAAATGGCGGTTAGTTTTGCTGGGGCTATTGGAAACACGCTACAAGTCACTGCTAAACAAGATGCCAAACCACAAGGGGCAATACAGGTATGACAAACCGATTGACATCCCGGTGCTTCTCAGCTCTCAGAGCACTAGGGCAGCTGAAGCCTCTCCCTAACCGCGACTATGAGCAGCCATTAGGTGAGATTAGCGTATTGGACTAATGGCCGCCTTCGTTGTACGGCTCACTGGTTCAACGAATTCTCCTTAATTGTCGACCTTATGTATATAAGGGAGTCACACGATGCGTTACCGACAATCGCATAGGTGGATATTACACGGTTGCACCACATTTAAATAAAGCAGTTTGGGACGTGGACAATCCGTTGGCACCTAAGTGAAATAACCTTAAGCACGACGTTAAACCCTAAACAAACATACAACGAAATCGCACCACAGCTAGGTTTAGATCGCGTAGAATGCAAAACACTCGTGCATGATATGTTTCTGTGACACAATAGCAGTAGTAGCAGAGGTTTCGATAACCCTGAAATAGCCGCGATCCCTGACCGGACACTATATAGACTTCCTGATTGTCCCGAGGGCCTCATTACTTCTAATTATTCGCAATATAGAGGGGAAGCCTTTGTTAATTAGTGGTCCTCGCCAAACTCATGCCGAACTACCACGAGCCTAGCCTATTGGGATTGTACACGGAATACCAGACTGCCTGAAGTAAATGATGTTAGACATCACTAGGTTTGTTACCTCACTACCATCAGATTACGTAATTTGTCAGTTCCGGACAGCTTTGATTTTACAGCCAATTATAGGAAATGGTCATTTCTGTATTACTTTGTTATTAGTGATGTACCTCTATTGCGCCTTATTTCTGATGTGGTTGTAATTTTGGGTTACTTAAGGCTATTTTAACCATGTTTACTGGCAGCACCAATCAGCATTGGTGGTCATCACGGGCATTAGTTTTTTTTTTTGATTCTCAATTCTGGAGAAATCAAATGAGATGGTCAATCGACATAATATCTATCTGACATTAAATAGATAAACCTAAATCGCAAAATATACTGGGTGTCTTTCATATAGATCTAGATATCACATTTAATCCGTTTTAAAGATAAACTGATATTATGTTATGATAAAGGCGTGAATTAAAACTGTTGCAAGTATATAACGAAGCTAAAACGGTTGGAACAATGTGTCTTATATTCCGAGACCCTAGATCCTAGATCGAAGATATAAACAAATAACAATTAAAAAAAAATAAAATAAAAAATTACTGTTGTAAGTATTTAACTTCAAGCGATGTAAATTATATTAGTTTTAAACAATAAAATGATCATTTTAGGAAGATGTTTTTTTCTTTAAACCGTGCATATCTAATTATTTGTGTATTAAAGTACATATAACTGCAAAGTGGGGCTGAAGTACTACGAATTCCCTTTAAACGGTTGGAGCAATGCCTCTGATAGCCCGAGACCCGAGTTCGAAGCCTAGAAGAAGCAATATACATTTTCTTCTCTAACAAAAGACATATAAACGGAATCGTATACATGAATCATTTCTGAAAGATGTGTCGACGAGTCTGTACCCATCACAGTCTATGTTACTTAAGGAGAACTTAAGTAGACATCACCAGAACTAATTAGCTATAACTCAGTTTGAAATATCCACACAACTTTAAATTGTCGCAAAAATATTTTCATTTATCGAAGTCTAAAATATTAATGGGTCATAATTGCAAATAGACCTCACAATTGTCTAGATTTGTGGCTGCTTAAATTGTCAGTAAATCAGATAACGAGTGCAACTTTTTTTGTGTTAATTAGTATGTTAATAATAAAGCATTTCGTTATTTTAGTTGATATAAATGTTTAGGTTTGCTAGCCATAAAGGAATCTAGTCCATGACACCAATCCATGCGCCAAAATCGACAGCCGTACACTCTAAGAAAATATGGTTCTAAAAGGGTTCTTCACGTGTCAATGAGGTTCTTCAAAGAACCTTCTTGATGGTAAATGGTTCTTCAGAAACCCAAGGTTCTTTGTGGAAGAAAAGGGTTCTTTGCATGGCGGAAAGGTTCTTTATGATGGAAAATGGTTCTTCACTGAAAACTAAAACCAGTCTTAAAAAGTCAGCGTTCCATCTTTGATTTTGTGCTTGATAAAGAAGTATTTATCGACAGAATTCTGCATTTATACAACCTTTCTGGTGGTGAGTAATTTGTTTTCTTTATGAACAATCATTAAAGATTTAAACTAATATATTCAAAGAACTATAGTATAAAGGTTCTTCAAATAACCATATTTTCAAAGTTCTTCAAAGAACCATATTTTAATGGTTCTTTGACGAACCATTTCAACATAGTTTTTTGAAGAACTATATGATACACTGTGAAGAACCTTTATAGGTTCTGTGTAGAACCATAGTTTCTTAGACTGTATGTAGGGGTTGCGAACACTGTATGTCTGTCGGTTAGATATAAACAGATTCACAATTGCAAATAAAGTTGAGAAATCATGATAGGTAGCTGCTTAAATTGTCATATCCTCTTAAGACCCCTCGTCCACACCTGTGGACAAACATGTATTTTTTTTAAGACGATGGTAATACAATAACTCAGTTATTCATTATCGAGTTGCAAATTGAAATTCCACCCCAATGTCCATCTCTATGGACAAATGCCCGAACTCACAAGAGAGCCCAAAGGAAACTACCATATCGAATGGCCTTAAGAGCTAACAAAGAACATTACTCCGGGCCTTAGGAGGATATATGAGATTTCCAATTGAACAATTTTTATGTCGTTTCGAAGGTGAATAACAGACGCATTTTAGTTGTGTTGGTTTCGGCCGTATATAATTGTACCGACGGCGACCTATAGGCAAATCGAACCCACAATTTTACCGACATCGAACTCACAACCTCCAACCATGCACTAATCGACAGGAGTATGTGGGGGTCAGCTATAACCTATACCCGAATAACCAGCCTTCTTTTGTCTGCAAATAGGCCTATTTCTGAATCCGGTATACACTAATACATCATTATACACTAATACACTAATACTGCAAATTTTCATATTCTTTTTGGTAAAGGCCGTGAATGTGGTACGTTAAACCATTCATAAAACACTTTTAATTTCAATCTTTATCAACCGACTCATGTCTTAATAAGGAAAGTTTAACGCTGAGGGTGGGTATGTCTTCGGTAAATTTATCAAGGTACGTAATTTTAAAGTCAGGTATTTATTGTCCATCGATTTGTTGTTCACATCAAGGCTAATTGAGTATTCTGTGAACATTTCTAAACGTTTACAGGTTTAGTTTGTCTAAATCTAACTCTTCACCTGCATTCGGAAACTTTTAAGTTTCAGTATGGTTCATGAATGCTAAATCGTCATCCACGCGAAGTTTACAACATCCTTTAATTATAATATCCGAAGAAAAAAACTATAAAGTTTGGAAAATAACATCATCTTTACTCACCGAGACGTGACTTTCCGTTCTGGCAGGGTGCCTGAGTTTATAAAACACACAGCTGTAGCAGGGAGCATGCATGCCACAATCCACAACCAGTAAAATAGACAACAGATACAACACGTGACAGGATATTAACGTAATGTTCCGCAAGACAAGCATGTTTTTATCTGGTTAAATACGGAATTTAATATCCGAGGTTTATTCCAATGGTTACGTTGACAACAGATACCCCAGTATATTTAAATACAATGCGTCAAACAATAAATACAATTCCTGGTTTTGTCACAACTTTTCTGACTGTGATGATTTAATCCAATATACTGCAGACAACTGTAAAACTCTTATGGTACCATTTACATTGCTCGCCGTTTCGAATCCGAATTGAACTTTAGAAATCCTAAAACCAAAACAACAGACAATAACGAGTCAGTTAAAACGGATTCCAACAATGTGGTATGACCAAATGTCAATTTTTAAAAATTCAAATGTAAGAAATGGGTCTTTTCCAGAATTATCTGGATGAGAATTTTCTCTGCACTGATTGCGTATAGATTTCTCATCAGAACGTTTGGGATTTTGTTGTTCAATATAAATATTCAGTCTACATGCATTTCTGGTCTAACAGAAACGTGGTCCCACGTCCAAACGTATTGCAAAAGAAGTAAGGCCTACTCCCGCAGGTGTGGTTAAAACACTGTAATCCACAAAAATTCCTTCAGATAAATCGGGTCTATCCTTGAGCCCCTAGTTAATATTCCAGCGTATCATCTGTAGGCTATATTATCTCATATGGTAGCGGTTTTCAGCAAATGCCTTTACTCCAATTGTAAACTCGACAAAGTCATTCTATTCAATCGATGACCATGGAAGCAAGTCAGTATGATTCACAGCGACCGACACACGTGGTTTTTCTCTACAAACTGCCTGTGACCACCTGGCTCATCGACATTTCGTTCAGTAAGCTCAGTCTCGCGGGTTATAACCGGTTCACGCACTGTGCCTTCTGTTGCGCATGTGTGATCGAACATGAAGCAAAATCAGAATAAACAAACCTGATCTAAGGGGAAGGTTGATTGATTTGTGTTTTACGTCGTGCTTAACTGTGTCTCACTTATATGGCGACCGTATATTTCAAGACTAATTCACACTAGCACAACCAATATGGGAATTGTTTTCATTTTTGCTCTAGCGTAAAGTATAGCACAGTATTGCTACTCTCCAAACTGCCCTTCAGATGGCTCAAAGAAAACAAAAGCGTTTGCTAAGATTAAGTTATCCAATCGAAAAATATATAAAATGGCTTCGTTATCGCTGTATTATACCCCAATATTTTAAGTCTATATGCGCAGGAAAAAATCTACACTAATATTAACTGATCAATATATGACCTTTGCACATGACAAGGCGGATTAAATCAATTATATTTGTTCAGATTCATTTACTGATGGGTGTGGAAATGTACGTACCTAGGGTTTTACTAAATGGAATGATTCTAAAACAGATAACTTGAATCTTTCACCTACCGTTTTCTTTGGAACAGCAATAATTTTATTTGACACCCAATTTAATTTTGGTATTCCTGTTCGATGGCGGGTGGTTGGTGGATCTATCTGTGACATTGATGGCCCCAGATATAAACTGCAACACATTGTCTGTTAGTTGTGTTAAATGTTTAACATTGTAAAATTATGCATTCAGTGCTACACGATTGGTTGTCTTGTAACTTGTCATTCTTTGCTGTCGGCGACATCGAAAATTGTTTCTTTTAACTAGTGAACTGACAGACGACCTTGAGAGAGAATTTACATTAACAGTGTAAAACGTGTATCATACTAACAAACAAACAAACAAAGACGAAAACAATACATATTCGGTGACAACCAGGGTTCATTTATACGCTTCCTCACTATGGGCACCATATTACTTTGCCTTGTAATTAGTGTAATGGATACCTTTTCCGCTGGGACTTCTGGGTAATGGAGAACAAACAAATAGAAATAATAGTACAAAAATAGCACCATCAACTCAAAACTTCATCCACGTGGAAAGATTAATTATCCACCAATGCCCGAGATGAACATCGAATGTCCCTTAATGGGTCTTTGTGCTATATAAACTCTGCAAATATCTGTCAAAGACGTGTTAGTTTTAATCAATTGTTTCAACCATGCAGAAGAATATTGCTACCTGTGTGCGAAAATCAATAAAATGGTAGGTTGATCCAAAATATCTTCCAATTATAGATCTCAGAGCAAAATGGCTTTGTCTATGTTCAGAGATTCTCTTCTGGTAAACAAAATCCTACATATTGACATATTCAACGTGCTGTAAATCGGCATATCAGTAATTATATCAGATAATGACTTGGCTATCAGGAAAAATTATATCTTCGCTCCAAGCTACGTTTCCTAAACTTTAGAATAAAGCGGATGCTATTAATTTTCGCACTTACGTTTCCAAAAGTAAATCGTATGGCTTTCCCTTGACTTAAACCATTTCGTTTTCTTTCTTAAACACTTGTGTATTAGATCGACCCATAAGACGACCACTTGACTTCCATTATCACGTCACATTCAACCCTTCCTCAGCAGTTTAGCGTCCTGAGCGGGTCAATTGAAAATTCCTTCCTGGTTTGAGAATAAGATCTAGGCTGTCATACCAGGGTCTCTCCTAGTTGGGAACCGCATATGGGGTGAGCATTCAACGAACAGGACACAATGTTTTTTGGTGATGTAAAAAGGCCATACGGACTCAGTATAAGTTTTTCTTCAGAGGCAGGCCTTACTTCTAAAGGTTTCGTACGGCCATGTCTCTATTGACTGTATATACAATTAAATAAGATACGTCTTCACATCGAGAACCATTGTGAACATACCAGGTAGCAAAGCGTTCGTACCGCCATACCTTAACATATTGTTAATAATTGAAAAATCGAGTAATTTCAATGAGGCGTCTTCAGTATGTTTTCAAATATCGCCAACCAAGATAGAAAAGCACGCGAAGTGTGACTGGACGAGTTTGCCAGAGGCCCATGTCTGAACATCAATTGGTGCTTTTATTGTCCGCTACAATTTAACGCGAAAATTAGCAGCTGTTCCGACATCCCAGGGGCAAATAACGGTTCTAAATCTTAGATTAAACGAAACAAAGTTCGCACCTTGCTATTGAAGTAAAAACCCAATAACGTAATAACATTGGAGTGATAAATAGTCGTCTGGACATCTTCATCATTGAAGTACTGGGGAAATTTCACGCCAGACTGTTTTCCGGCTTCTCCGAGTTAATTCAGACTGACAACCGAAATTGAGGATCGAATCAAAGGTGATAATTGGAATCTCAATGGACACGTGCCTGTTGTGTACGATCACGTGACCTCTTCTCGTCAATAATCAATTGAGATTTAACCAGACGTTCAACAGCCACATAAATGTAATAAAGGCGAGCTAGATTTATTGCTATATAACTAAAGAATGGGAAGGGATTGTAAGTACAGATTTCATCTTCCGTGAAATGCATTCAATCTATTCTAACGGTGAAGAATTCAATGATCTTTGGTTGGGGTTTTGATTCAAACGTATTACGAGGCAAAGCTTTGACGGTCCAGGTTATTGGCCGCTCACACAGTTTGACGTGACCTTCTCCCAATCCCACCTCCTTCAGTCTTCCAGTTGTAATCTTAAATCGGTTGGCAGTGAAACTTCGATGATTTATCCAATCGTCTTCTAGGATGGGGTGGAGGGTAAAACATCAACAACAAAGATGGTGCACAGACGAGCCTATCCATTTCTGGCTGAATATAGGCGAATATTAGCAAAGTGCCATCAGCAGTGGTCATAGTGCCAAAAAATCTGGGGACAGTCTGAGGTGAGAGGCAATCTTCAACCACGTTGACATGTTAAAGGGGTAGGCTTAGGACGTTTACTCGAGGTCTAATCATAAATGGTTTGTGATAGATGATAATTAATGACGCTGACAACGTCTGCTCGATAAGATAGCTGACGACATGGGGGTGGGGCAAGGAGATTAACAATATTGCCCGAATCCCCACAGAATGTAGACAGTTTCTGTGGAAATAGATTTACTTCTAATATTCACCCGAAATAAGGGATTGAGAAGTACTTAACAGTGTTCACACTTATATTCTGATCAATTGAGTCTCACCTGCCGAGAATTCTTATTCTTGCGAGGAGTTTGAATTCAATTACGCGAGACATCAGAAGAACATGACGTTGGCTGGGATATAAACAAGCGTTAAACAACACCCGCTATAGAGCTGTCACAGGGGAGGACAATAACGTACATTCATGACCGTCGCATGCTATAGTGGACCCGCCATTTATATCACTGCAGAACAATATCCGCTTCGAACGAGTAGACCACCTCTGTTGCTCTTTATTGACAAGCTGTTTTAGTAATATTGTGTTCATCACTTTCCTTTCATTATCTGGTCATTTAATATTGATAAACTGCTGGAGAAGCACTAAGATAAATCACATTACTCGCGTTGGCGTGGTCAAAGGTGTGAAAGACTTTCACAATACCCCCTAAGACAAAATGCTTTTAAATGGAATCATTAAGGGCTCTAGGGAGTAGATCATAGAGCGAATCTTTATAAGTTCTTCCCAGAACCCTCTTAATAAGTTTTTTCTTAACATACTGTACTTCCAATAGCTCTACCAAGAAACGAGGTGCAAGTTGAAATCCAGCCGGAAATGGAACCACAACCCTCAGATTTATGCACAGGGTGGAACGTAATGTTAAACGCATTAGTGTTTTAAAACAT
>JAVFBX010210266.1:0-11995 GCA_034783855.1 Mopalia kennerleyi
TAATAAACATTGTTGTTTGATCAAGGAATCGAAGTAGCTTTGACAAGTCTTTTTACGTAAAGCAATTTCATTGAAAAAAAAATCATGAAATGAAAAGATTAGCTTGAACAAGTTAATTCATTGTAAACATATTCTTTATGATCAATTAAAGAGGAAATTGTCAAGAATCAATAGTTATATTTTGTATGCTCTACCAAATAGACAGCCAGCTATTCAAAATACACGCCCTTGATAAACCATTATAGTATTCCTCGGTTTTGGACTTTTAAAAGTCAGAAGGGGAATAAGCACTTCCATAACTAAAAGTGTTATTTTGCAATGAATTATTTCCCCCCAATTGCTGGCAGTTGTAGAGAATGATGTTAGTCGTTCTAGGACAAAGTGTTCCCCAAGTATGGTTTATGAACAAAACATACATGTATATGAGCAATGCTATTAACTGACTGTGTACCACCTTTGTCTCGTCAGCTCTTCCGTCCCCCCCTCCAATGTACTGAAATTGATAATAAGAATATTTAATTGTGGAGTATTAATATATCAGTAACCACTAACATTGATATTCTCACTTTCATTTAGTCCTTCTGCTAACGCGAAAACAGAATTGAGTTTGTTGGTTTTTTGTCACATCAATGTTGACCTTGACGATTCAGTTACTTACTGAAGGTCGCACAAATTGTTATTGAAATTGCTTCTTTGGCTCATCGGCTTTGTCAGGATTGGAGATTGAACCCAGCCAAGTTGAAATAATCTTGTAGCCTTAAGTCAATACACATCCAAATGTGTAAATTGTTTCATTTTTTTGTTGTCGCTGTCTTGGTTGTTATCAGATTGAAGTCCTAAGAAACTGTTATCAAAGCTAAGGTCAATAAAATACCATTTATGTTCTCCTGGTTGTACTAATTCCCTCAAGGGTCTTGTGGGTGGCTGGAGGGTGCCTCATGCGTCATTGGGCTTTCTGAGTTAAGGGGCATAACTATTGATTTATAACTGTTGTATTCCAACACTAAATAACCGCACTACCACAACTATAAATGTAAAGTGACTTTTTGTAATGAATTGTTGCTCTGCTGTGAAATGTTGCTCTGTGGGAAAATAATGGCCCCCAGTGCATGCTCACAGGTTTTTGTCCCTATGGCCTGACGGCCATGGCTTAGGTGTAATGGGTGCGCTTACTAATCCTACATCGATTTACCGTTCACAGGATCAAGTCTGTCTATCGACCCCCAAGTATATGAGTGAGTCACATGATGTGACTCTGGCCATAGTGGTGGGTGGATTTTATGAGGTTTCCTTCCGATTTTCCATCGTAACAAAGCAAGGAGCTGTGTGAAGTCAACACTAATATTAGTGCAATACCCTTGAGTACGACGGTAAACCCCCCAATCAAACAAACAAACAAATCAAGTCCCTCTGTTGAACTCTGGAATATGAGGGAGACCCACGATGTGGCTCTAACAATCGCAGGGGTGTTTTTTCTGACATTTTATTTGGTTTGACCATATTTAAGTAAGTCACAGTGAGAAGGTGACAATTGAGTAAAATATGTTTGCCTACAACGTTAAATCAAACAAACAAATCCCCAAGTACAAAGAAAAGAGAGTAGAACCAGACATGGGGTTTTTTGCCTTGCACTATCGATGAGATTGTATAGCATGCATGTATAGCATGCTGTGTTTCAGTTGTATCTTTTCATTGTTTCTTTGGGCTGGCACACCATCCTATGAGGGGAAAACCTTAAGAGTAGGGTAAATGCCAACGAACAAACAAACATCTATAGTGTATACTGCAAATTGCAAATATCCTGTACCAAGCCAGCCTGTAGTTTAGAACCATTTTGCATGTTTTGAAATAATGAGCAGTGTAAAATGTCAATATTGGTTAATGTAGAATCAAAGTACGACTTTCCCCTTTGTTTATTCAGAGCCGTTGTTTTTCATGAAACTTGTGTAAATGCCTGAAAGAAGAAAATCTCCATGATTGAAGAAAATTGATAGGATTTGTTTGAACAACCTGATCAAATATCCTTTTGTTAGATTATAGTGTTTACACAATATTTGTATTCCATTAAATTGTAAATTGTCACAAATTGTTGGCTGTGTTTGGTTTACGTAAGAGCCTAGAATTATTCCGTGGACAAACATGCTCTTGCAGTCCAATATCATTCAAATCGTTTAGGCGAGTGTTTATAGACGGACTCTCATATAAAATGGCTTTAAAATTAGGAAATGTAAAAGTTTGCATGAAAGGATAGATTTCCCTCATTAGTTCCTGTCATCGATTTGAAATTTATGTGCTTAAATTGAGCATTCTGAGCAATAATATGTATTTAATGATAGTATGTTTCAGACTATGTATAAGTCATACGTTAAATCACCTCCAACTTCATCCATGACAAATCCTGACTTTTGTGTTTTTTTGTGAGAATATAACAGCATATAATCAAACAAATGTATGTTTTCTCCCAAAAGTTGATGCTTTTTAACTGAAAAATTCATTTTCTGCCTCTCCGACACAATTTTCAAGTATTTTAAATAGCTTCTGTAATAGTAATTTTATGGACGAATTTGACTCAGTCATTGATCTACAAAAATGGCTACTACTTTAACACAGACTAACTGGTCAGATTTGCTGTGTTTGCATTCAAAAAACAAATTTTGTTAAATAATACATGCATTTTCACCTGCTTTTGTGGAAGAGGAGGAATAAAGAGTATTAGTACAGGAAAGTGCTGAGACTGTTGTTTCAAAAATAACCTTTTTCTTGGAAATAGTCTCTCTAGGTTCCATGTGTCTCATTTATTTCAATCTGAAAAGCTCAAATCAGCTTGGGAGTTCAGCCTTGAGAGGTTTGGATTTCTATTAAAAAGCGGCTTTATATGAATAATTTAATATTGCTTTAGACTAAATGGGAGTAGAATTCTATCATATGCAACTTAAAATCTTGTTTGATTGTTGATATTGCTAGCTTTTTGGTTTCACAGTGTGTTGGATTTTGACATTTCTTTGGCAAGTTTCATATGGTGGCTCAATCCATGTTGTGTTCAAAGTGAAATGAAGACTTGTTAATAGCTTGGTGAAAACCTTAGCCTTTTACATGTGCCCTCTGACTAAGGGCTTTTTTTCGGCAATACTGTCTTTATTCAGCACTGGAAGACAATTAACCTTCCAACTTTATCAAAACAGTTTCACATTTGATGGCAGTGCTAGTATCAATTGTCGTTGGAATACACCGCCGTCATATAAGTGAAATACCTCTGTACAAGGCATAAAACACCAATCAATCAATCTTTTACATGCTGATACCAAACAGAAGTTTGAATAAATTATTAATAAAAACACCATATTTTACTTTTTATCTGTCTATTTCATCCATCCCATATTGCTAACCTAATTATGGTTAACTCATTTATGTGGTAAAACATTCTAAATGAATTATTCAACATATTTTTATGTACATCTTATAAAAAGACATTTTTAATTTCCAATATTTTTGTTTGTGTCATTGATATTGATATGTGTTTTAAAAGATAGCCCTCGTTAGCCTGAGCAGATGGTTCGCAGAAACTTTAATAGCTCATTCTGTTTAAGACTTATAGCATATTAATAATTAACTGTTATGACAATATGTACTCTAGTATTAACATTGACTTTGACACAGGCCCTCTGACTAAGCGCAGTTTGTTTAAAGAGAAGCACTGCTGTCTTCACTTAGCACTGGAGGAAGATTAACTTTCCAACAGTAGCAAAACCTCACATTTTATGGCTGTCCAGGAGGACTGATTTATAGATTTTTCCAAATTGTTTGCAGTCTTTCTCTTAATTTGCATTTTGCTACTGATTTTGACAAATTTTGTCATCCAATTATCAATAATGATTGTATTTCTTAAAGCAATTTTGCTTTATTTTGCACAATGGCATATTAATGTATTTAAAACATTACTAAACCAGGGGAAAATGCAAATGTTAGGTTATCTCACAAAATTTTAGAGGACCAATTTTAAGGTTATGCACAGACCTGCACACTAAGTGAAGTAATCTTATAAAGTAGGACATAAAACCTCAAACAAAGAAACAAAAGTTTAGTTTATATGTATATTCTGGACACCTAAAGCTTTAAACAATGTTATGTATTTGTTTACAGGCCAACATATCTCGCCATATTGAAGAAATTGCTGGAGTATTGGAGGACAGAGTTCGTCAGATGTGCATCCTGTCTCTTTTAAGTTCTTCAACAAAAACTGGTGTAAAAAGTGTTCGTAAAACATGGCAGCTTTGGAACAAATACATTTCCATGGCAACCAAAGGTAAGTGAAAAACACAAACAAATTTATGTTTTTAAAATTATAATATTTGAATTGTGTTAAACAGGATTTGGAAACCACAATAAACATTCAGAAAGTTTATGCCCATGGTTCAAGGGTACTTCCTATTGCTCTCATAGCTAGAGGCGGCCGTGGCGTAGTGGTTAGCGAGCGCGCTTTCTAACGCCTACGGTTTTCCCCACCATAATAGGGCAAGGAACAGTGTGAAGTGGACAATCCGTTGTCATATAAGTGAAATACCGTTGAGTACGACATTATACCCAATCAAAGAAACAAACATAGCTAAAGGATAACATCAAGTCGATTTGTTGTGGCGTATTGGTTTGTGTGATATGATTGTATGGTGGCGTATTGGTTTGTGTGATATGATTGTATGGTGGCGTATTGCTTTGTGTGATATGATTGTATGTTAGTGAAGAAAAAGAGAAACACATGTATTATAATTGTGTCTTAAATTGTAAATTAAAAGCTTGTACACCAGCACTGAAAAATATATCACTTCAGGATAAAAGAATAATGATGAAAAATTGATTGTTGAAAATATCAAAGCATTGCTTAAAAAAATGATATCACTGAAAAAGGACTCATTTTAAAAGATCTCGCCCCTAGAATTAAAAAACATTTATCTTAACACTTTCTAAGTTTGTAGAAATTTTGTCATTAAAAATAGTATGAATAATCATTTTTATGTCCTATAGGAAAACAATCCTACAATATGGCCGAACTGATGTCCATGAAAGCCCAGGTAAAATGCCTTACAGTTGTCATGGAAACTTTGGGTTCTGAACTTGTGAACAATGGTACGTCTTCCATTTTATCAATTCAATAATTTTTTTCATTTATAAAGTTTTATGCCTTTATGTTAAATAAGGACATATTTTGTTTATTTTATGAATTTATGTTAAATAAGGACATTTTTCTTGGAGTAAACTATAAATCCTGAATGGACCTTTGTCTATAAGGGCAGCTATAGTTTGGAGAGTAGCAATGCTGAATTTTCTAAATACTGTAACTGACTGGAGGAAGACTTTCCTATAAAGCTAACCACCTCACATTTTATAACTCTGCTATTGTCAATTACTGTTGAATACACCACTGTAAATTGAGTAAAATATCTAAAGCACAGAGTAAAATGGTAATCCATCAAAACTAATATAAATGTGGTACAAACTATACCATGTTAAAGGCCATCAATAATTTAAATGTGGGTAAGGGTTTTTAGCAAGTTTTTTTCACACATTGTGGTTTTGGTTTATACATGTATATGGTGGTCCTATGTGTTAACAAAATAATATGTTCTCAAATTTTTAATGCTGTTAACAGCTCTTCATTGGGTCTACTTACAAATTTACATATGTTCTTAACAATGTTACGCAAGTTTAGATATTATCTAAACACGTTTACATGTTAAGTTTACATATTGCCTTTACAAATGTACATATTGGCCTCACAAGTTTACGTATTGCCTTCACAAGTTTACCTATTGTCTTTACAAATTTACAAATTTGTCTTTACAAGTGCTTGTATTGTCTTTACAAGTGAATGTATTGTCTTTACAAGTTTACGTATTATCTTTACAAGTGTACGTATTGTCTTTACAAGTGTACGTATTGTCTTTACAAGTGTACGTATTGTCTTTACAAGTGTACGTATTGTCTTTACAAGTTTACGTATTGTCTTTACAAGTTTACGTATTGTCTTTACAAGTTTATGTATTATCTGCACAACTTTACATGTTGCTTTAGTTCCACTGATAATTTTAACATAGTACACAAGTAGTGCAACTCCGAAGAATAAAAGACTCATTTTGACTGAATATTTTAGTTTTCCATCCTCACCAGTGAACATAGTAGTGACATTTACAAGAATATATATGAATTATAAAAGAAGCCAGACAATTAATCAAACAAACATTGGGTATTAATAAAAACAATTTTGATTTGTTTATGAGGTTTCCTGTTGGTTTTCCACTGTAATTACGCAGTGTAAAGTGGACAATCTGTTGTCAAATTAGTGAAATACCGTTGAGTACAAATTAAACCCCTATCAAACAAACAAATATATCACACACCATTATCCTGTTGATCTTTTTGTTATAGATGAAGACAAAACAGTTTTACATCAATGTAAAGATGAGCTGTCCCGAATCAGTGATAGCCTTGAGCAGGCTTCATCTCGACAAAGTGGGACATTTGAATGGATTGACAGTATCTTAGTCCGTGCTCTTCAGGCTGGTGATTGGCTACTTATTGATAACGTCAATTTCTGCAGGTCAGTAACACAGCTCTTTATCTTTCATTAAACATGAAATGAAACTTATTTTTTTATTGCGTTAAATCCAAGTCCCATAAATAAATTTTAAGATACTTTTTTAAAAATCTATTCTGCTTCAGAAAAAAAAGATAGAATAAATATATCTCAAGAAATATATATTACATGATATATGGAAATTTAGGCTAAATTATATTATTTGGATTATCAGTTTTCTGATAGAATGGTGGACACATTTATTGCCTCACTTGGCTTGCACAACAACGACTGGAAGCGTGTATGGAAAAGCCTGCAGCCGTGTAAATTGTTTTCACAGAACGAATAATATTTATGGTTAGCGGCCAATGTTGTCATGGAATTAGATCACCGTTGGCTCATGGGATTCCTCTGTACAATGTTTCTTTTTATTAAATCGGATTTCTCTGAGCGCCATTAACCAAGAGTGTCTAAATTGAGTTTGTTATAACATTGAAGTCCGTCCAACAGATTCAATTTCCCTCAAGCCAACAACTTAATTTTTTTTCGTCTGAAGATATTTCTGTGAAGCCGTGACATTATTGATAAGCTATCGCAAAGAAATGATCGTTAAAGGTTATAAAACTTATTGCCATCAATATCATTCAGCATAATTAGTATCTCCAAATGCAATAAAAATGCAATGTGTTGCTATGGTAACTAATGTAATTTTGTTTCTGTAATAGAATGTTTTATAGTGATCCAGCTAACAAAACTATATCTGTTATTGATCTATGTAGGACTATTTCCTTCTGATAATAGCTTTTTAATGTTAACTTTTTGGGAATGCATATCAGATTTTTTTCTCTCTTGATTTTCACATTACGGTGATTATGACCACACTGTGAAGCTTTTAGTTTTTGCTAGCATTATTACAACACCCTCTAGAACTGATTTAGTCCAATTGTGAGGTAATTTGTTTTGATTTTCTGGACAGCTCTATCTCCTTACATGTTGAATGTTATACAAAAATAATGCTATCTTTTGTCTTGGAATCAATTTAAAACTCAAAAGCTAATATGTTTGTGATCTCTTTGTATTGCATCTTGTGGCTGTCTTTTGTTTTGATATTTTGTTGCCAATGGTGTAGAAGGTTGTTTTTTTAACTGATTGGACTGGCATACAATCACATAAGTGAAATAACCTGATGTATTGCGTTAAAGTCCATTCAATTGATCGTTCACCCAATAAGCTGGTACGCTATCATATGAGTGAAATAACTTTAAGTATGGTGTAAAAAAAATACTCAATCAGTCAAGTCTTGGTTTTCAAGTTTTTTTCTTCAAAGATTTGCTTCTGCGTCATATAAGTGAAATACCCTTGAGTATGATGTTAAACCCCAATCAAAACAAAACAATCAAAGACTTGCTCAAAATCAAGTTTGTACTGCAAATAGTAATGCTTTCTTAACTTACAATTCCCTCTTTTGGATTTAAATTGTAACAAAGTTATTAAATTTTAAAAAGTTTTGTTAGTGTAGCTATGTTCTCGTGAAATACACCACTGCCATATAAGTGAGTTTGGTGTTCAATTTCAAAATATATGCGTATTATGTGTAAAGTGAAGTATAGGACTTTAAGCACTAATTGAGATATAGTTATCACTTTCAAGATTATGCGTAAAGTGTTTTTTTGTTAAAAGCCTTCTTTATTTATCTATCTTATAATTGGAAGCCGAGACAATGTCCATGCTTGAATGTTTTAACAATACTGCTCGCAATATCAAAGTGTGCTATCAGGATTGTATTTTTAGCACACGGTCGTTTTTTAGCAGTGGAGGAATCCAAACAAAAACCTGTACAGGTTGTGTATTTGTGGCTATGTACACACTGAGGACATTGTCGCCATAAGTGAAATACCTTTAATTAAACATCCATCCATAAATCTATTTCAGTGCTTCAGTGCTGGACAGACTGAACGCCCTTCTGGAGCCAAATGGAGTTTTGTTGGTCAATGAAAGAGGTGTGATTGATGGACATGTGCCTGCCATTAGACCACACCCTAATTTCAGGTATGTGTTGTATGGCCGCTTTCTTTAGGTTATAAGCAAACATTAGATTAACTTAATTTTTTATATCCGGTAAAGCATTCTGCTTCTACCATATAGATGGGAGTTGCATTAACATTAAATAATTCTTCTGTTTAAACCAAATTAAATTGATCTGTATTAACCCTCAGCGATTCAGATACTGATTATTTAATCTCTGTCAGAAATGAAATTTTTTGTTTTTCAATTGCAACATTCAACCAAAATTCAGCCATTTCTACATCTTTTTGTCACTTAGCATTTACACCTTGTGTCAAAATAATCAAAAGGTTGATTAAAGTTGTTCTGTTTTCTATTTTTAGATTGTTTTTAACAATGGACCCCAAATATGGTGAAATTTCTCGAGCTATGAGGAATCGAGGCGTGGAGATTTATCTTCTAGGAGAGGTATGGAGTGAACTTTATTTTAATTTTAATTTTCCTTTAAAAATTTGAAATTGTATTTAGTGCTAAATGAATACTAAATAAGTAACAAAATGTTGATTTTTAGGAATATAGCATAAATGGCTTCCACATTCAACATATTCATTGAACCAATTTTCTTTACTGGATAATTTTATTTTCCTTTTAGGATGAAGGTGGTTGCTTTGACAACACTGATATAAAAACAGTGCTTCATGGTTTAGGCCTGTGTGGTCAAACTATCTCTGATTGGTTGATATCCCTCCACAAAGATGTAAGAGAGTCTTTGATTGGTGGACAGAAGCCTATCATCCAAGACCTCTTCAATGTTGCCATTTTGACCAGACAGGAAGTTGAAAGGGGCGTCTTAATCACAGAAGCTTTGAAATTTTCTTGTGAAGAAATCTACGTAAAAAATCTCAAAGTGACGGCTTCTAAAAAAGTGAGTGAGATAATTGAGATCAATAAAGCTTAATTTCATTGGAGTTGTTTTAAGTGGTGTACATGAAAGATCACTTGAAAGTTGAGCAAGCTTTTCTGTGTTTCAAATAAAACATTTAATCAAGCACCCATTGAATGTTTTTATTGTTAAAATGCTTTTAGGGTTTAAAAAAGTAAACGATCACCTTTTATGAGGCCGACTCAAAATAGATCAAATTGCGACGATCTGTGCTCAAATTTAACTTTTTTTGCATGGAATCTTTCACAGTCTAAAAGAGGGCAGAACTCTGGGTTAAGTCAGGTTATCCCATTAGCATGTTTAACTACCATTGAGGTCTTGCTGGATCCCTGTATTTATTTACAGGATTCTATTTCTATTTTCGAAGTCCATTACGACGCTGAATAGAAGTAGGAATGCTACATTTGTATATATTTGTGGAAAGATTGTGTACCCAGGATTACATGTATCTAGATCCAATTATAGCTTTAAATCTTCTTTTTTAAAAAACCCTTAAATTTAAAAAGTGTCCTTCATTTTTTAAGAAATTTTGCTAAGAATGATTTCAGAGGACTGTTGAACCGTAACAATTCTTATAAAAATAATAAATATATTTTACAGAAAACGTTAACAAAAATCTAGGCAAACTAGCCACCCATTTTTTGCAAACATTGTCACCTTTGTTATACAACAAATCTATGATGAACAGTTTACAAGACATGTACCTGTTTCTAAAATCTGAAGTATCTGAAGTAGGCATTTAAAGAATGGCTATTAATTCAGTATATATTTGATGGAACAGCTCGTGAGTGAGACTGTCAATAGATGTATTGAGTACAGTGAGGGATAAGGGTGTAATACACATAAATATTGATCAACTCTTGAGAAAAAGAAAGTCATTAAGGAGCTTTGGCTGCTGAAACTATCCCATTAATCTCCAACACCTTGCCAATGACCTTGCTTGAAAATTCACTGAGCAACTAAATGAAAGACTCAACATTTAAACAAATTTACTTGACTTTCAATTATTATTTTTTTCTCTCTCAACTTTGAATAGTTGACTTTAAATAAAAGGGATGCAAATTGTTTGTCTGTTTTGAGCTCAAGGGGTCCAGCAAGACCTTCAGTCAATGGCTATGTTAGGATTATCTTTGCTGTACAGAAAAAGTACAGGTAAATTATGGAAATTTTACATGCTGTTTATACATGTATTTAACATTTTTTTATTCATTTCCAGAGAACTCAGGAACTGTTGAATAATAAATTCAATGAACTTGAATGTGACAAAGTAGACTGGGCATGTGAAATCCCTGAGCTAGGATTGGCTCCTATTCCACCAATCAGCATTGAGGATTATAACCAGGATTCATCCTTGGCTAATGCCATCAAGAATTCAACCCTTATTTGTTATGCCTGGAAAAGACTTACTGATCTAATGTCCGAAAGGTAATAAAGACAATTTGTTTACATACCTCCTAAATTTAACTTAAAAGATATTGTTTATTTCCATTTGTCGGAGCCCTCTGGCTAATGCAATTTTTTTTGGAGTGCAGCAATGTTGTCTTTACTCAGTATTGGAGGAAAATTAATTGAGCAACTTTATACTGCAACTTTATACTGTACTCACTACCATGAACTTTGCAATTGTCATATACCTCATAACGGATTAAGTTACTATCCAACAGCTTGTTATTGTAAAGAACAACTTGTACAAAGTGATCGTTGTCACATTTTTTTTTTGCTTAGTGTTTTCACCGTTATATAAACCTTTCACATTTTTATGGCTGTGCTAGTGTCAATTATTGTTTGAATACACGAATGCTGTATAAGTCAAATACCCATGAGCATGGCATGAAATACCAATCAATCCATCGATCAGTTTGTCAGTCATTCCTTGAAATACAAATGTGTGTAATTAGAGAGGACACCTGTACATTGTAGTAGTGGTAACCAAAGGCTCTTTGAATTTTTAGGTGGTTGATTTACTTCCATTTGTATTAAAATTGCCTTGAGCATGCTGCAGATAAAATATACCATTTCAGGAAAGTCTAATGAGGATGTTTGTCCCTCAGGCATCTCGTTTTGTGATTGGATGTCTTTCTCTGACTTTTTTGTCTCTGAAGGCAGTAAAATATCTTTCCTGCATAATCTTTATCTTATTGCGATACAAACATCTTCTTGTTTGACTCTTTTGTCAACTACATGTATCTGCCTAGTGCTGTGCAAGTTGTCTTGCCATATTTTTTTTTTTAGGCCGATAACTAGCATCTGCCTCCGGCTTTAGTGTCTATTTTTGCTGAAAAGTAGAGTTTTTACTTTAAAATTAGAACACTACATGTAGTTTTGATTTTTCCAGCCTTATTTACGGAGGGTTAGAATGAAGCTTCCTGTTGCTTTGGTGCTCTCAGAGCTCAGGGGCAACATGAAGCAGATTTTTTTTTTAAGACTTTATATTACGTCCTGTGATTGTCCTTTCATGTCATGTCTTGTCTTTGTTTGTT
>JAVFBX010210277.1:0-11995 GCA_034783855.1 Mopalia kennerleyi
GGATCTTTAGGGGATGTTCTTCGGAACTTTAGGGGATGTTCTTCGGAACTTTAGGGGATGTTCTTCGGAACTTTAGGGGATGTTACCCTATTATATCCCGCCGTAAGACTAGGATACAGAGGCCTCCTATAATAACCTATAATAACCTATAATATTTATAGTTAGTTAAAGAAAATTGTGGATAACTTTTTAATATTAAAAAACAATGATTTATAAAAAATAACATAATAAATTTTACGAGCTAATAAAAATACCCAAATACCCCCAAGTTTTTCCACAATCGCAAAAAGCTCATATGGAAAACTCTTAGGGATATTTTTTAAAAAAAGCTATGAATTTGTGGACAAAATTCGCAAGAGCGAATTATTGACACACAAGCCCATAGCACAACAACAGGTTATTTATTTTTGTTTTTTTAAAGAAGATGTCTTTAAATAATATGGTATTTACATGAAACACCAAAATAATGAAAAAAATTGACAAATAAAGAAAGTGATTTAGAGTAATGAAACCAATTAAAAAACAGGTCTATAAGTTTCATTTTGACAAAAAATTTATAGACCCTAACCCAAACTTAAGTTAGTAAGGACTCAAGTTTTATGGCTGAAAATCAAAATAGCAAACTAGTAAAAAAAAGCAAGGTTAATCAAAAAATAATTGATATAGCTGAAGAGATCCAAGGCATAGATGCTGTTGTTGCGGGTAAATTAAACTTTATCTCTTTAAATTTCATTCAAACGATCCTTCCTCATTCTAAAGTTGAAGGGGAAAAGTATGAAAGAGAAAATGGAGCTTATTATCTTTCTATTAATGCTTTAGGTAAAAATAGATTAATTCCTTATGGAACGATTCCCCGTATGATATTATCTTGGATTGTAACTGAAGCTGTTCGTACAGATTCAAGACAAGTGTATATTGGTAATAATTTGAGCCAATTTATGCGTAATATAGGTTTTGATACAGGCGGTAATTCAATGAAAAGATTTAAAGAGCAATCTTTAGCTCTCTTTTCATCGGCAATCCACATTTCTTACGATGGTGAAGAAAGTATGAAAGCTGAAAATATTATGATTGCGTCTAAATATGAGTTTTGGTGGGATGATGAAAATGAAAGCCAAAAAAGTTTATTCTCTTCACATGTTACTTTATCAGCAGATTTTTTTGATCTTATTAAAAAATATAAAGTTCCTGTTGATCTAAGGGCGATAACCGCTTTAAAACAGTCTTCATTAGCTGTCGATGTTTATTCATGGCTAACCTATCGCTATAATAGCTTAAAAAGGGAAACACGTATTCCTTGGGAAGCGCTAATTTTCCAGTTTGGGGCAGGGTATAAAGATGATTATCAGGGGCGATATAAATTTAAGGAAAATTTTAGAATAGCCCTTAAAAAAATATCTATTTTATATCCAGAGGCGAAATATTTAATTGAAAATGATGGGGTTGTTTTATTTCCTTCACCTACGCACATAGCAAGAAAAAATAATTATTTCAAAAAAATTAATGAATAAGAACAGGTTTACAAAAGATACCTTTGTATTTGACTTTGTAAATAGCCATGAGGATATCTATATTGCCTTTAAACCTTTTTATGAAAGTGCATCGGATTATGATAAGCTTTATGACTTAAAAAAACCAGATCGATAATTGGGGGGTTATTCAACAAGATGATAAAATAGAATTCATCAATGCCTTCTTTAGTAATAACATATATCGCAGATTATATCTTTTTACGATACAGGCTTAGAAGCCGATTTAAATATGTGCTAAAGAGCTTTCCTCGTACTGATGAAATATCTGTTTAAACGGTGACCAGACAGAACCATTAAAAGCACCATCCGATGTAGGAACGGCCAGAAAAAAAGAAGATCATGATGATCTAGAAAACATTATTCAAAATAATGGATGCATTTTGCCCTACAAAAAATGCAAATACATCAATATAACCATCGCCAATTAATCCCGCACCATCAGAATAAGAGGCAAATTGAACTTTTCCACCATTTTTTTTAACACCACTACCTATAGCTTGATGTTTTAATACCATCTTCACTAAAGTAAGAGCTTAAAATCAGCCCAAAAAACCACTTCTGGTTATGAAGCTATGCTTAATGACTAATGAACTCTAAAAAAGTCAATATCAAAGAGATGTTGGTGCCTAAATTACAAAGCTAATACTATTTGCGAGAAGCCCTCTTTTTCTGCCGATTTTTTAATATTTGTTTATTTATGTTTAAAATAATCATTTGACTGTATAAGAGTACAGATTAAAGACTCGCCCATATCACTCTCTGTCAGTAGCAGTAAAGTCAATATTAATAAACCGTTTTGCATCTTTATTTGTTCTGTTGCTTTTTCTCATTACAGGGTTATAGTATGATCTAGTATATTTTATCAGAAGGAGCCCGCTATCAATGAAGTCTATAATTAACAAAATATTAAAAAATACTTCTAAGACCAAACATCGTTGTATTGCGGTCAATCCAACAATGATGGAGCCCCTTCGTAATGTGGTTGCTAATAAGTCTTATCGGTTTTATGATATTGAACGTAGTCCTGGATATGATAATATTGGTAATTATTTTATCTCTCAGGCTCTTTTAGATATTTTAGATTACGATGAGTACCGTGTTTTATCTTCTGGGGCTCCACAAAATGAAATTGATTGGGTTAATGAGAATTGTGATATTTATATTATTCGTGGCTCTACATTGTTAGAGGCTGGATTGGTTTCTAAACTTTTGCCATATTCTTTTATTTCCCGAATAAAAGTGCCTATGACTATTATTGGTTTTGGGAACACTAATCCTGTAGGAGTTAAGTTTGTCAATTTTACCGATGAAGATAAAAAAGTGCTGCGTTATATTCATGATAATTCTGTTTCGACAATGGCGAGGGGAGAATTAACAGTAGAGCTTCTTAATAAAATTGGCATTAAGAATACCAAACCACTTGGGTGTCCGACATTTTATTGGAGCTTAAAAGGTCAGAATAAAATAAAACGCCCCAGTTGGGATAATCCAATATATACATGGAGAGAATATCTATATGCCCCAGGGAGGGAAGATAATCTACGAAAATGGCAATTTAAACTTGTAAATGAACTAATGAAAAAGAACGAACATAGTAAAGTTGTTCTTCAAGATATGTCGGAACGACATTGGGCTCAGTATTATTTTGCTCATCAGCACTTAAGACCAGAATATATGCATACGGATTATAGTGAGCGCCCGCCTAAAATTATTCGTAAAAAGATAGATGTACAAAAATTAAGAGTAGATATCCATAAAAGATATAAAAACTTTACAAACCCGAAAGTTATTAATTGGATGCTTGATCGTGCTTATTATTCATTTAGTGTTGAAGAATATGCAGATGAAGCAATGAAATCGAGCTTTTTATTCGGATGTCGCCTTCATGGCAATATGATCGGGATGTCTCGAGGAATTCCAGCATATTTTTATGGCTATGATGAGAGATTACAAGAATTGATCGATTTATTTAAGCTGCCTCATAGCCACCCAAAACTGGAAGGAGAAGTCAGTTTACCGGATATATCCAACTTAGATTATACAGAATATGAAAAGACATATCAAAAAAAAGCGAAAGAATTTACGAAATTTCTTGATGAAAACTCTTTAAAACATCGAATGGAAATATAATAAGCCTCTTCTGCTATTCTAAAGCAGAGTTTGTTGCAGGTATTATTGTGCTAAAAATTTATACCCGTTGGTTAGTGGCGTTATTCATGGAGATAAAGTTATTACCAATATAACACTATTTTTGACCCGAAAGTTGTTAAAGGTGGTATGTTTGCAAATAAGGTGAATTGTTCAATCTATGTTCGACAATTAAACTTTCTAATCCAGAAATATTTGCAACAATACCACATCTTTTAGGGATTAACCCTAAGTAGAATATATGAATCTTGAGCGACTAATTGATTAAGCCAACGGACCAAACAAGTTATAACAAGTTATCAGCCGAAATAACTGTTCCCAAAAAGTCAAATTCGTCTACCTGATGAAAATCAGAAACAAACCAATCCTTTACAGTTCCAAGGACACTTTTGCTTCCTCCCCCCTCTTCTTTGTGTATAATAAGGTCTACGCCCTGTATTTCAAATCCACCATATTCATTAAGCCCAATACCTAGTTTAATTATATCATCACCAATTGTGTGATCATATGCGTTTACAGTTATGTTGGTACCAAAGAATTCAAAAGTATCATCTCCATTGCCACCATCAAGAGTATCTCCATTATATCCCCAAAGCGTATCATCACCCTCTCCACCGAAGAGATGATCTACATTATTGTCTTCAGTACCATTATACACAAAGTTGTCAAAATCAATAACTCCACCGCTTCCACTAATAAAGTCATTTCCTCCATCACCATAAATTGTATCATATCCAAATCCTCCAACGAGATAATCTTGCATGTCACCACCGTTGATTGTATCATGACCATTATCACCATAAATGGTATCACGGCCATTTCCACCTTTGAGCTTGTCTTGTCCGTCGCCTCCATGTATCTTGTCATCCCCGCTTTGACCATTCACATTATCATCCCAGGAACCAGCATAAATAGTATCTTTACCACTACCACCCCAAATGGTGTCTTTCCCAGTAGATGCATCAATATAATCATCACCTTCTCCACCGATTATTTGATCATTTCCATGTCCACCAAAAAGTTTATCAGCCCCTAGATCACCATTTAAATAGTCGTCTCCATCTTGACCTAACAGACGATCGGCACCAGCTTGGCCATTAAAACGATCATTCCCATTCCCACCAAGAGCATAATCATTACCACCGCCAAACCAACCGGTATCATGACCTTCTCCACCGACAATTGTATCGTCACCAATACCGGATGAGAATGTATCATTACCATTCCCACCATCTAAACGATCATCTCCGTGACCACCGTTCAAATAGTCATTTCCGTTGCCCCCGTAGATTCTATCATTATCATCTTCGCCATAGATTTTATCATCATTATCTCCACCGGTAATAAGATCATCTCCGTGACCACCATATAAAACATCGTTGCCGGATTCACCATAGATTTTATCATCATCATTTCCACCTTCTGCAGTATCGTTGCCAGACCCACCAAAGATGATATCTTTTCCTATATTGCCGCGAACAATATCGTTGCCTGATCCACCAAAAACTCTGTCATCCCCTGATCCACCGTTAACTTGATCATGGCCATCGCCACCAGAGACAAGGTCATTACCAAAGGATCCAAATAAATAATCATCCCCTCCCTGACCAAAAATCTTATCATCCCCTTCATTTCCTGAAATTGCATCACCGACAGAATTATATCCGTAAATCACATCACTAAATCGTGAACCAGTAACACCACGTTGGGTACCGTTTATGGTTACATTAGGTGATGTGAATAGAACATTATCGGTTTCAAATGAAACTTTCTGCCCTTGAAATGTTGCACCGTCAATACGCAAAAGAGGGGTTCTCATTGTTATTGTTCCCCCCGCAAAGATTGTAGACCTGTTGAGCTGTGTTTTTTGTTTGTTTGTAGCCATGAATATTATACCCTGAAATTATAATTTTTCTAATTCGTTGATTTGTAAGGAGTTTAACATAAATTAATATAATTAAACATATAAAATGTAGTTTTGTCACCAAGATATTATGTTATTAATTAAAAATTATCAAAGATCAGCTTATTATATCCATCTTTAAAATAAGAACTAGGGTATTTTGAAAGTGTTATCAGCTAAGCTTAGAAAGCAGCTAGAAAAATATTTTAAAGGACAGCATTATCCAAAAGAAATTATCATACAGGCTGTTATTTAGTACTTGCGCTATGCCTTAAATTATCGAGACTTAGAAAAAATATTTTTATCTAGAGGAATAGAAAGCGATCATTACAGGGGCAAGCGCAATATGCATATAACTTAATCAATCAATGCTTTGGTATTCAAATGGTTAACGAACTCTACAAAAACGATACTATTTGCGACAAGCCTCTTTTTTTTATTGCTTGATATTTGTAACGATATTACTCTACCATTAATATAGTTAATGCTAGGAGATGCTAATGAAAATATTTGCTTTTTTACCGGCTAAAGGAACAAGTGAGCGTATTGAAAATAAAAACAAACGCTTTTTAGATGGTGAACGTCTATATATTCGTGGCCTAAAAACATTATTAGAATGCCAAAATATTGATCAAGTTTTTTTAGATTCTGAAAATGAGAAAATGTATGAAGAGGTTAAGTATCTCCCTATTCAATTTTTAAAAAGAGATATTTCCTTGGCAAGTAATAAAACCGATGGAAACTCGATGTTTCTCAATGAAATTCATTGTTTTGGTGATGCTGATATTTATGTCCAACTTTTGTGTACAAGCCCTTTTATTAAGCCTGGAACAATTGATCGAGCTATCCAGATATTAAAAGATCACCCTGAATATGACTCTGTTATATTAATGAGGAAGGACAAGCAATATTTATGGGATAGTCATGGCCCCCTTTATGATAAAAATAATATACCCAACAGTTTTGATCTGCCCGATACGATTATAGATAGTATGGGGCTTTACATCATGCGTAAAGAAGCGGCATTAAAAACAAATAGGCGTTTTGGGGACAATCCCTATTTGATGTTTGGTGATGTTTTTGAATTGATTGATGTTAATACTCCAGAAGATTTTGAACTTGCGGAAACGATTTCTAAAGGATTAAAGCAAAAAGAAAATGAAAAGATGACCTTATTAAAGCATTTTATATCATCGCCTATATTATCTGATTTATTAGATGATTTAAGGGAAGAAGAAGGCATAAATGCTGGCGGAGTTATAACACATTTTTCGGCAAATATACCCAATAGTAAAGTTCTTGGATATGCCAAGACCCTTAAGCTCAGAAAATTGGAAGATGGCGAAGATTTTAAGGGGATTTATGAGGCTTTAAAATCTTATGAGGCAATTTCTCAGGGAGATATTATCGTTGTTGAAAATGAAACGCCACAATTTGCATATTTTGGGGATCTGAATGCAAGGTTGGCAATAAAAAGCGGGGCACAGGCTGTTGTTGTTGGAGGGGTAACACGGGATGTTGAGCGTGTCGCACAATTAGGTATCCCTGTATTTTCCAAAGGTAGAAATGCAAAAGATGTTCGCCGTCAAGCCACATGTGAACATATTAACCAGCCTATTAAAATTGAGAATATAGTGATAAACCCCAATGATCTCATATTTGCCGATAATGATGCTATTTTGGTTATTTATAATCAATATAAGGATCTTGTTATTCAAAAAGCATTAAAAATAGTGCAAAATGAAAATAATATAATTAATGACATAATTGAGCATGACCCACTTGATCTTGTTGATATTCATGGAGCATTTTAATGAAAAAAACACTTTTATTTTTTGGTGGTCTTTGCACAGGATATTGGTTGCGTACCTTTATTGTTCCTATTTTTAAAAAGTTACCCCAAGAAAATTGGAATGTTATTTATTGCTTAAGTTGTTATGAAGGTAGTTTCACAAAAATAGAAAAAGAAGATATTGTTGATATTAAAGATAAGGATAATATCCGCTTTATCATGAATGAGCCACCTTGTCGTTTAGATTCTATTTCACACAATGATACTCAAAAACAAAAACTTAAGAATTTTTTTGAGCCTTTAATCGGTGATATTAACCCCGATATTGTGATTGCGCGCACATCAAATAGCCAATATTTAAATCTTCTGTTTCCTAATATAAAAATATTAAATGCTATGGAAGCAAATTTTCCACCACTCTATTTTGGCTCTGGGTTTATTTTATTGGATAATAAACAGCCTTTAATCGGACTACCTTGTTTAGAGGAAAAGAAACAAGTTTTCAAAGAGCGTCTTTTTCAAGATATATCCCCATCTTCTTCGGTGGAATTATATGACCTTGTAAGCAAGGATAGCCTCAACTTATATAAAGCTTTTATTGATAATTTAAAGAAGAAATATCAGAAAGTTATTTTTTTCCCCTTTGATTGTTTATCAGATGCCGTTTTATATTTTGAAGCCAATACAGAGTATGGTTCATATAAAGAAACGGCTCATAAAATTTGTAATGAAGTCTCAAATGATTATGCAATTATTGTCAGTTTTCATCATATTGATCTTTCAAAAAAATCAGAAGAAGAACTAAAGGCATACTTTCCTCAGAAAGATAACCTATATTTCATTAATTTTGAAGAGGGTTATCATTTTAATCAAATAAAACTCAAAGCTAAAGGATCTAACTTTTTAAGCCCAACACATTCTTTGGTCTCTTTATCAGATCATATTATTATCATGAATTCTAAAACTGTATTTTTGGCAATATACTATAATAAGCCTATCACGATTTTAGCCGATAACAGGGTTGGAGTTTATCCAAATATCTATTCAGTAGGCCAAATAGGAAAAAGAGAGGATATACAAGAATTTTTATTTTTTGATATTGCTTATTGGCTTGTTGTTTTTAAAGTTATTACACCAAATAACACCCTTTTTTTAGAAAAAAGACTTCTACATATGATGAAGAGCGACAGTGAGCAATGGGGCACCCAAGAGGACTATCAAAAAGTTGTTTCTCTTTACTTATATGACTTTCTTATATCTAAAAATAAAGATTATGGTAAAAAGGTAAAAGAATTAAAATTTGTTACAAATATAAACCAAGATAACTTTAACGAGAAGGAAAGATTACAATCAAAAGAAAGCACTCTTAAGGAGTTAGAAAAAAATAATACAATGCTTAGTCAAAAATTTATACATAGCGATATAGCCTATAAAAATGAAATTTTTAAAGCAAATAATCTACACTTAACCATAAAAAGAGGGGTGAAGTTATTTAAAGAAGATTATTTAGAAACACCTTATTTACAAAAATGTATTGATCGAAAATTTTACAAGAAATTTATAAAAGGAGCATTAAGACAAGAAACAAGGCTTGTTTCGGTTGATATCTTTGATACACTTCTTTTACGTGGGGTAACTCCTGAGGAAAAACGTTTTTATATCATAGGAGAAAAATTTATTGAAGAGCTTACGCAAAAAGGAGTAAAAACATCATTCACAGCTGAAACCATCATGCAGTATCGACTGGATGCCGCTCAAACAGTCTATCGTCATATGCCTCCGTATAAGGGAGTCCGCGAGGCAAAGTATGAAGATATTATTATTCTCTTACTTAAATTTGCAAGTCTACCTCAAGAACTTTTACTCTTATATAAAAGAGTAGAACTTGAATATGAAAAATCTGTACTCTTTCCGAATAAATTACTCCTAAAAATACTATATAAAGCTCGACAAAGGGGGAAAAAGATTATTTGCTTATCTGATATGTATTTCTCATCAAATGATTTACTTCATCTGGTTCAAGAGAAAATACCTTATTTTGATTTTGACGAGGTTATATCATCTGCTGATTTAGGTATAGCAAAACATAGTGGTCATATTTATCCATATTTGCTTCGAAAAGAAAATATAGAAGCTTTTGAAGTTGCTCATTGTGGAGATAATAGGCATTCAGATTTTAGTAATGCAAAAAAAGTGGGGATCAATGCTTTTTGGACACCACGGCCAAAAGTATGGAGAAGTATAGCCAAAAGAAAATCTATTCATTTTAAAAAGCAATATAATCTAGGGTAAGGTGAGTTTTTATGAAAAGTTACGATATAGGATATCACCTCTTGGGACCGCTATTTTATCAATACAATTACCGTTTATGGCAAAAGCAACAATATTATGAATCTATTGATGGGGCTGCACTTTATATGGCTCGTGGTGGTTTAAGAATGCGTTATTTTTACAATCAATTTATGATTGCAAATAATAACACACATACTATTCCTCAAGTAGATTTTTGGTGTTCCCGAATGGCTGCATTTAAAGCAGCTATGCTTTATAATCCAGGTCCTTTTTTAGGATATATTCAAGGTGAATACGGAGGACACAATATTTTAAATGCCATGCAAATTTTTTTAGGAGATACGGTATTTAAAAACTGGAAAGAGGAAAAGGAGAAGAGTGAGCTAAAAAGGTATCAGAATACAAAAGTAAACATAGAAGATCTTACGAATATTTTTGTTAGACAAAGCTCAAGCTTAGAAGTTATTCAAAACTATTTTTATATACAAAAAAGCTACTTAAAAGAGCATATAGATGACTGTCTTCAAGGAAAAAAGGTAGGTCTCATCATTGATACAGGGTGGTCAGGTAGCATTATTCAAGCTTTAACAACGGCACTTCCTCTTAACCCAATATTTGCCGCGTATTTCGGGCGTTATGACTACCAAGGGCGTTGGTTGCCTTGGTTTTTTCATATTCAGGGATTAGGGCTGGAAAAAACAGGATATATGCCTAGAAACCCTGAAACATCAATATATTTACATCGCCATTTGATCGAAGGCCCTTGTGAGGTTCGGTGCCCGAGTACAACAGAGTATACACGAGATAAAAATAGCGGAAAAGTTACTCCTAAAAACGTCACTATGTTCGAAGAACAACGTGCTCCAAATGAAAGCGAACCCATTGCCTTGGGTATTGTAGATTATCAGAAAGATGCTATAGATAAAATGAATGTCTTGGATATTAATAAATCAGCTCAAAAAGCATCAAAAAGACTACATGAGCTTATTGTTTTCCCTAAACCGTCTGAGGTTCAAAATGCAACGCCAAAGGGGAGATCAAAAGACTTTGGTACAGATATGATAATTCCTGTTTTAGTACCAAAGGCAAAAAAAGGTAAGGATAAATTTACAAATATCGATAGAGATTTATGGCCATTAGGGCAAATCGCTATTGAGTATCCATATTTTACACGTCTCTTCCAAAAAATGTGGATACTAAGAGAAAAAAAAGGAATATTAGGTTTTATAGGAAGATTATTCTATTCCATGGCCAAAAAAGTTAAGGGTTAAAGAAATGTTATCAAAAGTAGGAATTATAACAAGAACAAAAAACCGTATTGTTTTACTAAAACGTGCGATTGAAAGTGTTTTAAATCAAGAGCATCAAGACTGGTGTCATGTGATTGTAAATGATGGTGGGGATGCTGCAGAGGTTGATGCTATTTTGCTAAAATATAAAGAGAAATATCAAGATCGCCTAATCGTTGTTCACAACCCTCAGTCTTCAGGTATGGAAGCCGCTTCTAACATGGGTATTCGAGCAGTAAATCATGTAGATTACTTAACTATTCATGATGATGATGATAGTTGGTACCCTTCTTTTTTAAGAGAAATGGTTAGTAGTTTGCACCAGGCGCAAAAAATATCACCTACTTTTAGGTCCGTTGTCTGTCGTAGTGAAAAAGTTATGGAAGAAATTAATGGTAATATCGTAATAGAGAAAGGATCTTTTCCCTATAACAAGGGGTTAAATAATGTTGATTTAGCTGCGATGCTTTCAGAAAATTGTTTTCCCCCAATTTCATTTTTATTTGAGGCTTCATTGATAGAGCAGATCGGTGAGTTCGATGAAAGCCTTCCCGTATTAGGAGATTGGGATTTTCATCTTCGTGTGTTGAAAAAATATGATATCTATGTTTTAAATAAAATGTTGGCACGTTATCATCACCGACCTGATAATAGTGGCGTTTATGCAAATTCTGTTACTGGAGCTAACGATAAGCACTTAATGTTCCGCTCTATTTTTGTCAATAAAAAAGTACGTGAAGGTCTAAACTCTGGTCAGAGTGATACAGGGCAAAATATTATTGAACAAGAAATACTTCACCGTATTCAAAATAGTGTATGGAATCTCAATAATCAGCTTAGCCCGCGTATCCGTAAGATTAAAAAGAGAGTCAACAACCTGTATGTTACTTTAGCTGCCATAGTCATCTTACAGGTTATTATTTTATTATCCATATGGTTATAATATAAAAGGTTTTTTAGAAAATATTTATATGTTGTTAATCAAGTTGTGATTTACCACCTTTTATATAACGATAAAGGGTAGCTAATGAAACATTTA
>JAVFBX010210288.1:0-11994 GCA_034783855.1 Mopalia kennerleyi
GGGGGGGGCACGTTGTCATATAAGTGAAATACCCTTGAGTACGACGTTAAACCCAAATCAATCAATCAATTCTTTTATATGATTTTCAATCTATGAATGTTGATGACATATGAAAGCTTTCATTGCAGTAATATTGATGAATTTTTTGTGATATTTTGAAAGTATGTAGATAAACCGGATGATCATCAGTTCACCGTTATGTAGTGTAGGCCTACTGTCTATTAGCATCAAGTAGTGGTTGTTTTCACCCCCAAAATCACTTTAATGTCATAGGTTACTGGTATTTAGTCCTTATTCTAAAAACTGCACAATGTTACTCATAGAAGTGAGACTCACCAGTCTATTGATGGTAGTAGAAGACTTTGGATTGTTTGTCAGACCAATCTTTAAGGGTAAGCTTATTGATTGAATAGCATAGATTTATCAGTGTTTCCGCCCGATCTTGAGATTCTCTAGGACATTTTTAGAGGTTCTTATCCTAACTGTATCAGAATGGATTCAGAGTTCTTTGTCAGCTTTTGTCTTGACTCAGCCACAGACATTTTTGGGATGTGTAATATTAGTGTATTTTGGAACCAAACTGACCCTAGAATCTCTCCTGGATCTAGAAACCTCCCTTTTGCCTATGATTTTATTTGCTCAGTCATGAACTTAATAAGGCCTTTCAAACAAAAATAGCATATAGAACATGTGTAAGAACCAAAACATTAAGTTATTGCCAATGTAGTGCAATTTTTTCCCCTCTGTGACGATCCAAGGCTCATCGCATTGGTTGTGGCTAAATGTACCCAATGCACATGAGCGTCAAACAAGAAGGAAATTTTGGTTCTTATTGTGATCACGCTAACAGCTTATACGCTTGGTTAAAGTTTGTCACTGATAGCAAAAGGGCTCATGAAAAATTGCAGGAAGAAAGTTTGGGTAACACAATTAGGTTCAAATATAAACAATTGGTGAATCTAAGGAGCTCTAAAATATATCATTCCCCCTTTATGAATTTCCCCCAAAATGATGCATACTATTAGCTGTAATTTCACATATGGTACACCAACAGTACTGTTAGTGAATGTGAAATCACATTTCATTCTACAGGGGTTGAATAGACGTCAAGTTTAACTACCCTAAATAGACTCCATTTCTAATGTTTAAGTATGATAAAAATCAATAGTTGGGCTTTTAAAAAATGAAAACAATTCAATAGCACTAAAAAAAGTGAATTTTGTTCAGTGAAAAACTCAATATTTTCACATCTATGAACCCCTGCTCTATTGAATCTGTCCATTCACAACGATTATCCCTTTCATCAGGCCCCTTTGGGGATTGACAGCCTGCCTTACCCTAGTCTTTTTATATGTTTAGATTTGATGGTTGGTTGGTTAGTTGATTCGTGTTTTACACCGTGTTTAACGGTATTTTATAATTTCACTTATATCATATGATGAGAGTGCACTTAAACAATAATTGACACTAGCACAACCATAAAATGTGTTCAAAGTGTTTTGATTGTGAAGGAAAGTAAATTTTCCTCCAGTGCTAAGAAATGACAGCATTGCTGCTCTTCAAACAAATTGTCCTTAGCCAGAGGGCTGATAATAAATGAAGGGTGACAAAATTTTTGATCTAGATCAGGCCCAGGAATAGGACACACCTGTATGTCCTGATCAATAGCTGTAAGCTTATATTAAATGAATACCTGTAGTAAATCTTGTTTATTACACAAGCGACACACGGTCAGTCATGTCATGATAGAAGACATTATTATAAGTTAGATTTTAATGAAATTATTACAGTTAACAGAGAGGGGTTTTTTTTGCGTGTGATATAATTAAAGCAAGTTTTATTCGACTTTTTGATATTGATGTCACAGACCAGTTGAGCCAGGCTTTATTGCGAAAATTTATACTTGCTGTCAACTTTGGGCATTTACTTTTGTCATTATTCATTCAGCGTTCTTCGTCGTTTGGATTAGGCTAGTGAGTCCCGTCAACTTTCATGTACGACGACTTATGCAAGCTTAATAATTTATTGGCTTGAATTTACATTCTCAAGTTGACCTCATTTCATGCAAACTTTTGACTATCAACTCAGTAAAAGTGGAACAAGATGAACGCGTTCAAGGATTTCTGCATACGGAAGTTTGCAGGAGATGAAACATAACGTCATTAGGCTACGGATTATGTCAATTTTACAGTGGTCTTTGACCGATGACAAGTTTATCAGGCTATTGCAACAACAACATTGTCATGCAAGCCAGGCCGTTTCAGTTTATTATCGTGAAATCCGTACTGGCATGTCAACGTTTTCACAAAATCATCTGTTTGATTAATTCTATCCTTCTTAATCTTTAATGTCACTGTAATACAGTAAATACAAATTTCTTACAAATTTCTGCTGTTTCTAGTCAGTCAAACCAAGGTGCTGTCCACGCGCGATGCCTTTGTGATGTTGGAGCGAGTTAAATTCTGTTGCTGAGACACCATTCTGACCATTCTTGTACCAGTATCAAATGATCCCGTACGTACTAGCGTTTACGTTAGTTTGATGTCAAATCTCACTCAAGAGTATTTTTCGAATATACGAAGACTGTGTTTTCAGCAATTGGCGAAACGAATAAAATATAGGTCAACATTTTGGGTCAAACGACGACCTCGGCGCAGTCTTCCTCCATCACAGGTAATTAGCTTCACCCGCGCGTCATGTTGACAGGGTTGCCTATGACTGTGATGGAGGAATGGGCCTCACTGTCGTGTTTGCAGGGCTACCCATGACTGTGGTCAATAGTCATGGTCATGGTTACCCATGACTGTGATAGAGGAATATCCCACTGTCGTGTTTACAGGGTTACCCATGACTTTGATGGAGGAACGCCTCACTGTAGGCTAATGATTACAGGTTTACCCATGACTGTGATGGAGGAACGACTCCTGTTTACAGGACTATCCATGACTGTGATAGAGGAATGTCCCACTGTCATGTTTACAGGGTTACCCATGACTTTGATGGAGGAACGACTCACTGTAATGTTTACAGGGTTACCCATGCCTGATAGAGGAATGTCCCACTGTCATGTTTACAGGGTTATCCATAACTTTGATGAAGAAAAGCCTCACTGAATTGTTTACAGGGCTACCCATGACTGTGATAGAGGAATGTCCCACTGTCATGTTTACAGGGTAACCATGACTTTGATGGAGAAACGCCTCACTGTAATGTTTACAGGGCTGACTGTGATAACGGAATGTCCCACTGTCGTTTTTACAAGGTTACCGATGACTTTGATGGAAGAACGACTCACTGTAGGCTAATGTTTACAGGGCTACCCATGACTGTGATGGAGGAACGACTCACTGTAATGTTTACAGGGTTACCCATGACTGTGATGGAGGAACGCCTCACTGTAATGTTTACAGGGCTACCCATGACTGTGATAGAGGAATGTCCCACTGTTATGTTTACAGGGCTACCCATCACTGTGATGAAGGAACGACTCACTGTAATATTTACAGGGTTACCCATGACTTTGATGGAGGAATGCCTCACTGTAGGCTAATGTTTACAGGGCTACCCATGACTGTGATGGAGGAACGATCGACTCACTGTAATGTTTACAGGGCTACCCATGACTGTGATAGAAGAATGTCCCACTGTCATGTTTACAGAGTTACCCATGACTTTGATAGAGGAACGCTTCACTGTAATGTTTACAGGGCAATCCATGACTGTGATAGAGGAATGTCCCACTGTCACGTTTACAGGGTTACCCATGATTTTGATGGAGGAACACCTCACTGTAATGTTTACAGAGCTACCCATGACTGTTAGAGGAATGTCGCACTGTCGTGTTTACAGGGTTACCCATGACTTTGATGGAGAGACTCCTCACTGTAGGCTAATGTTTACAGGGTTACCCATGACTGCGATAGAGGAATGTCCCACTGTCTTGTTTACAGGTTACCGATGACTTTGATGGAGGAACGCCTCACTGTAATGTTTATAGGACTATCCAGGACTGTTATAGAGAAATGTCCCACTGTCATGTTTACAGGTTTACCCATGACTCTGATGGAGAAACGACTCACTGTAATGTTAACAGGGTTATCCATGACTGTGATAGAGGAATGTCCCACTGTCTTGTTTACAGGTTACCCATGACTCTGATGGAGGAACGACTCACTGTAATGTTAACAGGGTTACCCATGACTCTGATAAAGGCATGTCCCACTGTCGTGTTTACAGGGTTACTCATGACTTTGATGGAGGAACACCTCTCTGTAGGCTAATGTTTACAGGGCTACCCACGGCTGTGATGGTGGAACGACTCACTGTAATGTTTACATGGTTACCCATGACTGATAAAGGAATGTCCCACTGTCGTGTTTACAGGGTTACCCATGACTTTGATGGAGGAACTCCTCACTGTAATGTTTACAGGGCTATCCCTGACTGTGATAGCGGAATGTCCCACTGTCATGTTTACAGGGTTACCCATGACTTTGATGGAGGAACGGCTCACTGTAATGTTTACAGGGTTACCCATGACTGTGAAAGAGGAATGCCCCACTGTCATGTTTACAGGGTTTGTTTGTTTGTTTGCTTGGTGTTTAACGTCGTAGGCTACTCAAGGGTATTTCACTTATATGACGACGGAGACAAAAATAAACGTACAAACAGATCAACTTCCTGTTTCCCTTTAGCTCGGAGAACACCAGGCAACAGAAAGCTCCTCTTTTCTCGCCTCTTACGATCGACAGAGGAAGCCAAGGGAGTATTCTGCAGGACTGGCCAACCCGCTCCCCCACGGAGCAAGTAGGCGTTAGAAAGAGCGCTCGCTAACCACTACGCCACATCCGCGGGACCGAAGTATTGTAAGATATATCCAATGCCACCATGAGTGATTGTGAACAGATAACTTATTCGGACACTTAGTAATAAGATATTCCTGGTGTGTATAATTACTTTATTAGACATATATGTTATGGTGCACAGATAATCAGTAAACAAAAAACACGCGATGTTTTCCACTGAGTGATTATTGATTAGAAAGGTGTGTGCTATACAAATTATATTTACAAAACATAGTTTCCTAGCTGTGTTTTGTTAAAAGTCGACAAAAACTATTAATTATAAAATAGATTATTACGTAAATATTCATAATACCGCTATATATTTGTGAATATATTATTATTCCGACCGACGAATTTAATCAAGAAAGTAAAATGTCTATTGATGTATGGAAGGCGATGTGAGGATTTCAGACCGTGTAAATATGATCTTAGGATTCAAACTAACCGAATTATGTCGGGAACAGTTGAGAGACACGGTCTGGTAACTTTGGCCTTTACGGTTCTACCATATTATATAACTGGCGGTAAGATCAATAGCAAGTGCTGAAGATTATAGTGTACTGGCCGTTCATTGTATACCTATGAAGTTAGCTGACCCAATGGCTCCAGAAAATATAACCAATACGTTACTGATATCAAACCCCCACAAAACGAAAAATAGTTTTACGCCACAAATAAAATCTGGATCCGGTTGACTCTCAGCTCTATAGCCACCAATGGAGCTTAGACCTCCCTCCATCGCGTCGTTATCGTTATATCAGGAATACAGGCATGTCCATTTTATAGTTACATAGATTTATTGCCAAGAAGAAAAGCTAAATATTACTTTTAGGCCAAGATTTACTGTGGGACACAGACTTAATCATGGACTTTAACTCCAGAGGGACATGGATACTCCGCCTCACATCGCGTGTCATCCGGTAAACCAAATAGAGTCCAATTCATCTACCATCTTCAAAACTGTTTCTCCAGAACTCTGTTAATAAAGATCAAAGTGGCCACCACACCTTTTATGATTTATCCACAAGGCTTAAATTAAGAATAGGCGTCTCATGGGAGACAGGTTGCCGGGAAAAGTACTTCGATCTTTCCCATTTAATTCTGATAAACTCCTTCAGGCGTAAAGATTACGATACCAACAAGACCTAATAACGACAATGGCTGACAGACCCAATATTTAAGAAACTTTAATTTATTCACAATTGTTGACAGTTTATTAAAATGTTGTTTTTTTTTTCTTTGAAAATGAAATTAAGAAACAACACAAACCGTAAAAGTTGACTACTTCACAAAATTGTAAAATTGAAATGAAATGAAAGAAATCGACAGGTCAATAAAATTGAAAACTGACGTAAACACTAGGAGCAAAACGAGAAACTCCATCGTTGACTAACATAAAGTGCCATAATATAAGGTAAAACGAGTTAGACTTTATTTGGCGCTATACCTCATGTGTATTGTAAGTGAGCTTCATAGGGGTATAATGGCAAATGTGTACGTAAGGTTATTTCACTCATATGACAGGCATCCCAATCGGTTCAGAAAACTACCGTCGGCATCATTAGCAACAAACAATGACAAACCAGGACTGATGCAGGCATGTACATTTTTCTCGCAGTTTGTTATTTATACAACATTATACAAATAATGCATGTTTGAGAGTAGAACATCATGGTATGTCAGCTCGAGCCAATTGATCAGATACACCAATTTTTGAGAGCTGATTAATCACGATTTTCCCTTTTTCCTTTTCATACACGCAGTATTAATTTTGCTTTACCGAATGTATTCGTTCCAGTGATTGAAACAACAGTATCAGTGATTAACTATAGCAAAATAAACTGACATTGCAACCATCTACGAAACACGACCGAGAAAACACATTCAGAGCGGTATCCTGAATGGTATCTTATACAAATACAATTATCTTTGCTAAATGCAAAACATATAAAAGTGTCTATGGCTTATTAGTATTTATTCGAGTACATGTCAAACCAAGCATTATTAGGGGATATAATAAACTAAAAATGCATGTCATTACAGATCATATAGGTGCATTCACACAAATATAACACCATGGGGCGTTTGAACAGAATGTGTGACATACACAATATAACTTTTCAGACTAGTGTAATCGTATGGATGATGTACTCGTCTCCGTGCTACAAAATACCTGCTTAATCTTTGTATTCAAAGACAAATAGAATTGTTTGATTGGGGTTGAACGACGCACTTAAGTTTATTTCACTCACATGACGGTGTGACAGCCCAATGGGTGAAGGAAACTATCCTAGGACACCGCTGGCAACACCCAAACACATCACTGAGCCGTTACAGGACACTCACAGGACAATACAGATGTCACAAACATATCAGCTTCCTGTTCCTCTTCAGCTCAGAAAGCACAGGGACCACAGCAAGCTCCCTCCAACCACGCGAGACAAGTAGAATAGAATATAACCTATATCATGACTAAATGAACATATGCATATTGTACTTCTATAGTATTCTGTTTCAAATCGTAGTGAATGAGGGACATTGCCTTGCACTTGGTATAAAATTAACATTTTTATTATATGACAAATCGGAAATACCAAAGATAAGCATTTCCACATCAAATATTCCCAGCAACCTATTATTGTATCGATGCCAATGCACTTCATATGGCGGACAAAATTTAAAGTAATGTTCGTTATCTTCACACTCAAATCCACAATGGCATTGAGTATAATAAATGAGATTGCGAGTCTTTTGTACACTGATTCTTGGGTACATAATACACAGTGAAGTTTGAACACCATAAATGAACGAGTGAATGGTTGAAAAAGATAAGCCACGAGACGCTGCATCGAAAGGGTTCTTTCTACCATTCGCGAGAGCAATATATATGGTATTTAACCGTACCTGTATAATGTTCTATTTATTATTTATATCAACTGTAAAAACAAAATCCATGCCAATTCCCCGATCAGCTTGTGCTTAATATTCACCTGGTCAGTTTCACTATAACCGTGTTACAGTGCAATCTACATTGGAGGCCTCTATTTAATCTGTCAACTGGAGTGTGCAGACGTCTATCAAAAAGTACTGTAGTCGGACAGGCCAAAGGTCAGAGAGTAATAACAAAAAGTATTATTACACTTCAGTGAAATATCACTTTTATCCGTGCACAAAATCCTGATATTTCATTGTCACACTACCCAGTGGAGCGAATTCTCTGGGTTGCTCGGCTTGTAACTGGAAAAATCAGGTTTCAAAGGGGTAAAACCTTCAATAGTCTGATTTGAAACAGTTGGGTTAAAAGTTTTTAAATCTTCTTTTCTCCGACATACTCCAATCCCTCTGCCACAACATCACCAATTCATTTTTCAGTTTTTACAGCTTTTTAAACCGTCTATTCAATTATATCAGCTATTGGATATATTGTCGCGACTCAATCGCCGAATATATCATGAATATATGGCTATTATTAATACAGATGCTCTGGAAATTCACGGATCGAGATGTCCAAGTTCACGGCCATTCCGCGCGTCAACATGTTCTGGTAGGATACAATGTGAATGAAGAGCCAAATATAGTTTTTGAAGAAAAAAAAATATCGCCATAGATCACTTGGATTGGCATCCATACATATTGTGAAACTTTAAGTAAGTTAGTCGTACGTATGTTTACAACCTTTGTGCTACTGTGGCTGTATGATATAGTGGAACTGTTTCAAAGAATACAGCTAAACGAACAAGGTTATGTTACATTGTGTAAAAAAGTTATGGTAATGAATATCTATCTAGAAAGTTTGGCCTTTAACACAAAAGTCCCTGGCTCGACTCCCGGTGGCGCCGGAGGCAGACAACATTTTCTCTTTTCATTTATTCAAAATATATACATTGTTTTATCCCATCATCTCTAACGTTTTATTCAACTGAGTTAAGGCAACATGACCGGTTTCCTCGCTTACGTTCACGTATCTCCCTCGAAAGTCAATTTGTCTGTTTGATAAATGATGCGGAACGTTATTAGCGATAGCACATCAAGTTTTATCAGGCTCCATGTTGGGAGAACGGGCTCGGTGAATTAAGACCAATCTACTTTTGTGCTGCCGGAATTTAATACTTATTTGTCTCTGGTACTTAGGGGGTGATTTCTTCATTAGAGAGTTCCTCTGAAGCGGAATCTTTATCGAGATTATGTCTGGGCTGGGTGATATATGTTGCGTTCAACATTAACGGCCCACACCATTAGATATCTTTTTATATGAATAAGTACTACACAATTCAGCAGATATACTTTCGACATATTTCTTTCAAGACTTTCTTCTTTCCAACACATTATTTATCTTATACTGTTATACAAAGCACCAAGTTGTGAATATTGTTGATATTAAACAGCGGATGTTTTTAATTGCCGCTAAGCACGGATTAATCAATCTGCTAGAAATGTCACATGTGTTAGCTGGAGATTTTTTTAACGTTTAAGGTAATTGTAAATTACCTAGGCTTAATCCGTCATAAAGCGTGATTGCAGTTGGCGTATGATCATTTTAACGGCATGCGTGATTTCATGGCTTAACTGAATGTTCTCGGCCTGCTGTGGACATTTATCTCAACACCATGGTCAAATGTATATTTTGTTTCTTTCTTATTTTTTAAAGGCATAATTAAAAAAAAACCTAAATCAGACAGGTTTATGCCTTTTTTTAAACGTGAATACAGTTTATTTGACAAAGTACTGCCCTCTAAGCGAATACATTTAAAATATAAATTTAGTTATCTGAGTGAAACAGTAACTGGCTGTAACATCGCCTTTTATTGTAAAATAAACACCATTAAATGTAAGATTTATACCACCCTTACTTGCAATACCCATGAAGGAGTATGTCAAACGAATGATACCCTATTTTGTAAATCCAAATGCGGACATATTAATTGTAGCTTAAAGAAAGTTGCTTACTTTATTAAAACAGAATTGAACTATACCGAAAAAAAAAACAACGAGAAAGGAAAATAACGTTGTATAATGTTGAGATGAAAACAAATTCGAATGAGCTAACAAGGATGAGAAGTCATGATTTATTGCATGGATTGACGTGTCTTTTATTCTAGTGTTCCTGGATAGTAAAAACTATTCTCAACCATTGACAGCTGTAATATTATTAGTTATTGACGTTTTTGGAAGGGTGTACGGACTTTTATGACCTTCCTGCAAACTTGTATGCCCTGAGGCACAGGCGAAGGGACGTACGGGCTTGCAGGACGGTCACAATTCAGTACACCCTGAGAAAAACGTCTATCACGAATTTGTTATCCGCCAATCCACAGCAAGTGCGATTTTATTCAGTTAGAAAACCAGAAGAAAATAGGGTCTGCGGCGATACGATCTTTGTTTGCGTTCTGACTTACCTCCCCTGACGACTAGCGCTGCCACGACAACGTAGCGTTCAGCCACATCGAAAGGGCCAATGACGCTGCAAAAAAACGGGCCACCAAAAACTGGTTTCTGGTTTTTTAGCATCATTTTAATTCAGAGATTGTAAAGCGGATATGTTTTGAACTAACTCTGTGTCAACCAAAAATCCCTTTCAAAAATTAGTTTTATTTAATCTCGAAAATAAAATTTGAAGCGTAGGCGGCCATGTTTGTTTTTATATTTCCCGTAAACTCTTGTGACATTCGAAATCTCCCGGGGTCAGTCTAATTAAAATTACCTCAAAAACGCTCCCTGTATCTTGTTTGTCGCTACATTGAGGCCTAACGCAATCACCCTCACTATAATGTCGGTTGGTCACATAAATTGTCCAATCACAGAGCTGCTTCCCAATTCTGGTTTGTTAAAGCCAAAGATTTTCGCCAACATACCGAAGTTTCCCGACTGCATATTTTTACATGATCAACGAATACATGCACGCACAATCGACAAACACCATTCAAAATTGAACAGCATTATTCGAGTGATTGCCTTAGATCTCAATATAGCGACAGACAAAACACGGGAAGTATTTTTGAGATCTGATAATAATTAGATTGCCCCCGGGGTGTAACAGTATCGTCACTCTAACGTCAATGAACATGGTTTGCGTTACCGTCACTCTTACGTCAATGAACATGGTTAACGGTACCGTCACTAATGCGTCAATGGAGATGGTTTACGGTGCCGTCACTCTTACGTCAACGGACATGGTTAACGGTACCGTCACTAATGCGTCAATGGAGATGGTTTACGGTGCCGTCACTCTTACGTCAATGGTCATGGTTAACGGTACCGTCACTCTTCCGTCAATTGACATGGTTTACGGTACCGTCATTCTTACGTCAATGGACATGGTTAACGATACCGTCACCGATGGCACTCGTAGATAACCCTAAAAGGCCTCCTTTCTCTATTCTTTGTAAGAAAATTGACTTGAAAACAGCTTTTCATGATTCGTTGTGAATCATATAAAACTCAAATTTGTCCTCGCTGTACCGGTTTATTATAAAAAGATAACACAATAATCCTTTCACTCGGCAGCATATTGTGCTCTGCTGGGAAATTCTAATAGAACCTGAATTTGTCAGTACAATAGACTTCGTATGAACTCCTCTGTCTTTCTTGGCAATAGTTCATTCAAGGGTATGGTATCAAAGAAACCCACTCTCCAAATTCCGTACGGGTGTCATAATATGGACACTCCTATTAAGTAAATTGATAAAACTTGTAACCAAGGCCTCCCGAATCCATTTATTTAATGAAAGGCCATACACTTTTCATCATACAATGTGTGTTCTATCAAGTTTGATTGATTGGTTATAAACGATATCTTCTCCATACAGTCGTCATTGTTAAAATAAGAAGTTTTGAGCTGCACTTTTTTCCTTAAGCAAACATCATTTGACCCCCCCTTTAAAGATAGACCTTTAACTGCTCGTGATATGGAACAAGATTTAATTTATAATTCGATTTCGTTTTTCTACAATTGAAATGTCATTGATTTGCTTGATTTGACGAATCTTTCAAGCATGGTAAAATGTATTATCAGTTAAATCAAACGTCACATAAATCATGCTCGTTGTAAATGATGTTCATGATATTGTTTGTTTGTTTGATTGAGGTTTAACGTCGTACTCAAGGGTATTTCACTTATATGACGACGTGCCAGCCCAATGGGTGAAAGAAA
>JAVFBX010210299.1:0-21912 GCA_034783855.1 Mopalia kennerleyi
ATTGATACTACAGTCCGACCTGAGGCAACTCGAGCTGATACATCGTCACGTATCACGCACTGTACATATAATCTCTATATATTTCTCATGGCACATGAATTATCTGTCAGCTACCCTATTCTGTGGTCAGTGTTTCGGCCTAGTAAGCCTACTTCGTGTACCAGTCATGGGTTCGTATGTAAAACTCGCGGCCACAGACATTTTGTTAAACAGGTCTTATGTTACGTTCTAATATTCACCAATTTGAATGTTATATATCTGTCTGTTAAATAGCCAGACGAACAAAGTAGCGCTTAATCCGGTATCTCTACCATAGTTTTAAAAATTTAACTGATTTGTAATAATGAGAATATTATATTTTATTGTCAGTGAACTGCTAATGCTTGTATTATATCCTTCCAAAACTAAACACAAATACCCCAGCAGGTGACTAAATGCTCAACCTAGAGGCCCATTTTATTTTTTAAATAAGACACTATTTGAAGAGAACAATCCGTCGTCATATACGCGAAATACCTTTGAGTATATCCTATTTTCTGACCACTCCTTGGCTTACATTCATCACGTGGTCATATGGTTGATTATGATATCTGACTCGTGTATTGACCTAAAATGATCATAACATTTGTTGGCTTGATGTATCTATACAGTACCCCTCAATCATATAGGTCAAGGGAAATTTATGGCAGGAATTAATGGAACAGGGTGTTTGATGTTGTTCGTTTGTGTGATTATTAAACACTTTCCTTATAATACTGTATATCACTCAATATACTCGACAATGTGTACCGTGATGTTTAATGAAAACCGCAGCTCGATATTTTTATCAGATTTTTAGCTCGCCTGTACGGAGGGAGGAGTACTCATGTTGAACCCTTGGCGAGGGATAATTTCAGTTAAACACATTACATGCATATTAATTACTTTAACGAGTTTTTCAACAAAAATTAAGTTACAATTTGTGTTAAGCAACTCCAAATTGAAAGGTCAGATATATTCTGAAAGTTTGAGTACGAGAGGGATATTATCAGGTTGCTTCACTATATACATATTTATTAATCTAACGAGATTAAAAGAGACATTAATTTTGTATTGTTGCCTCAAAGCAATAGGAATGCATTCCCTTTCATTGGCCGAATCTGCGAGATCTATGGCAGCAGCGTTTTGGATTGCCATTTATGGCTTTTTCATTGTATAATTATTTTCCCGAAAGAAAGGTAACGGAAGAAGGTTATTGGAAACATCTGTGGCGTTTTAATAGAATATCCAAATGTGTATATCATTAATGTAATATCACAAGTTTTGTCATGAAGTATTGACGATAGATTGATTGGACCTAATAAAAGGCGTTTGGTACCTGTGTATTGCCCACCCTCTTCGATGTGCTGAAAACGGAATCGAGTTCTGTGGTATACAACAGGATTGAGCCAGGAAAGGTCTCGAGAAATCCTGGTGTGGTTTTAACGAGATTTCCCTCAGGCTACGGGTTTCCTGTGTATTTAGGTAAGGCGGATCAAGAAGTGGACAACCCGTCGTCATATAAGTGAATTACTCTCGCAAACAACTTTATGAAATAAACCGATTGAATTGAATGGATTTTGTGAGTCTGCAAGTCGTGATCATAATCGTCTAGGATAGCGACTTCGGTGATCACAAATCTCTGTCGGTCTTATCCCCATGTTATATTCAATGCAGTATCAAATTTATCCTCTCTGCGAACATAAATTCCGTATAATATAACAACAGGGAATATATGATTTATGTCGTGCAAATATCAATCTTGTCTGATCGATGGCGTCGTCACGGCTTCATTTCCATGACAACATTGGTAATTTATACTCTTCTTGGGTGGCTAACAGTCTTTATTCCCAGACAATGTCTTTGCTCTGTCCAAATTGGTGATAATTATGTTCAAGTGAGACATCTGCTGTTCTACTATACAGCTGGTGATCACGCAGGTTTTTGTTTAGTTTGATTGTTGATTTACGCCTTACTTACGTGTGTAAGGATACGATGGGTATTTCTCGAATATGACATCTATGATCATGGGTAACAGTTATCACCCTCTAAGCCATGGAAACGAAAAATACAACACCCAAATCACAAGATGCACTACAGACATAGAAAAAAACATATCGGTTTTATATTGCTCCTTTCTACAATGATGTACCGTTGACTGGATCGAGCCTCAGGGATATGAGTGTCACACGCTGTGACTCCGGCAATCGTGGGGGTGGGTCTTTTTTACGAGGTTTGCTCCCGGTTTTCCACCGTCATGGAAAACCGGGAAACATATATGTGTGTATAGATGTATTTCTCTACGTTTCTCTACGTTTTTTTACAGTATTTATGCGCATATCCTTCTTTGTAATACCATTCAATTATGTCAATGTACTATTTGTCTACAATGGTGAAATAAATGAAATAAAATGAAAATTATACATGGAATATTGTGAAGTGGACAATCCGTCGTCATTTAAGTGAAATACCCTTGGGTACGACGTTAAACCCCAATCAAACAAACAAACAAACAATCAATCTATTGCTCCTTATAGCTATAAGAACACCAGGACAACTGCTCTCCTTCACAACCACGCGTTGGTGAAAGTGAAATACTATTTAAACGGTAACAATCAAATAAATCAACTTGACTCCCAGATAGAATATAGAAGCTCTGCCACAGCGTAGTAAATGGCAATACTTTAGAAAGTACTTGTAGCTTTTGGGTTCAGTCATAAAGATCGGACAATTGCTCAATAGCGGGAAATATATTAACTAAATTCTTGCAGATCACATAACATGACATACAGCCTTTATCGCACTGCCTTTAGGCGTTCGAACTTATCTTGCCCTCTGGTAATAAACACTGGAATTGAAATAATTTATTCTTTCAGCTATTGAAGAACATGAATTTTCCTACAAATCACTTGTATATAGCACATCACATTATGGCTGCTCAACACCGCCGTCATATGAGCGAACTACCCGTCAACACGGCGTCAAACACGAAACAATCTATCAATCAACAGAACTTGCCCTGCATCCTGATGTTGTTTCTGCCAGTGTGTAGAGAAGTTGACTTTTATAAGTTTCTTTCACGAGGGTTGAACTTAAATGATGCATACAATCAAACTAAAAAACGCAAGAATTGTTGAAAAACAAGTTTCAACAATCACAATTCAATGACCCAAACTCTAATATTAAGGCTGGGAGGTTAGTAGAGATGAAGTACGTGGGGTGTAGGGAAGAACCTTCCTATTGCCCTATAGCTCCCAAAGCTAATGGACACCATGAAGCTGAGCTATATGCTCTGTCTTTGTATTTAGTTTGGTAATTGCCCTGCCTTTGGTCGGTTTTTGGCTTGTTTGTTGTCATTGTAGTAAAGAGTGTTTTCCTAACATAAGTGAAATGACCTTAACAGTTATGGTACGTCGGTAAACCCCAAGCAAACAAATAAATCAATGCATCCCATATACCAATTTTATCCAAACATCACGGTACTTTTGAATGAAAAAAGTGTCCTCTTGACAACATCCCTAAATTCAAATCGATTAATCGTAATTATAGAAGATCAACAACACATTTGTGCACTTATTGAACCTGAAACAAACATCCGATGCCGCTAACAATTGTTCAATTAACCCTCAACTGTCTACCGCATTTCTCGAACACAAGATATCCGCCAATCAATGCCGTTGTCTTAGTCTACCCTTATTCGCCAAGACAAATTCATTTCCACGATGTTTGAGGAGCTCGGTAAAGTAAGCACAGACAACGCAGGGCATGTGGCAATTTGATCAAACCAGAGTGGTGATTCGCCCTTCTTTTCGGCAAAAGGGAATGATTGCAATGCGTTCTGTAATAATGCAAATAAGATCCCAGAGCAGTCAACTTGACCAACAAAAATCTTTGTTAAACTGTTAACATTGTGCCAGAAATTCAAAGATAAAAACAACACAAGTTTGAAGAAAGATCAACGCATAGCAATTACCTCTAATTACGATGTAAAACAAACCGAACCAATGTACGCAATTATTCCGCTTTGCTTTATACTGTTCCATCAAAAGAGTGGCCTAGTTATATATGTTTTCTAATTGACTTTAATAAGGGCACTTAACTCCAATCGTACGAACAAGAAACAAGCCCACATTATCGAAAGGCTGAACTTTTTTAAATACACCATCAAATTAAAAAAAAACTCCAATTAAACAAAATTTATGGCGTTGTTAAATAGCCATATAATTAAAATTAATTTGAAAACAGAATAAAAGTGAAATACCATAATATAATATAATATAATATGGTAGAGAAATAAAATAAACATTTCCGTTGCATTAAAATTTTGAATTATAAATCCCAAAGCTGCCTCGTTGCATTACATGTTAATTAATAAGATTGAAAAGATTAAAGAATAATCAAATTCATATTGTCTTTATATTCAAATTTTGAATTAGTTATCGTATGAAGCTCCAAAGCTGTCTCTTTGCCGTATCTGCCATATATTGAGATGATAAAGAATGTTTGTAAGATGTATTATACTATGGGAAGCTCGTTCTTACTGCATGTGTGAATGCTTGTATGTATGTTAATCCTATCTAAGTTGTGTCAGAACTGACTTCATAGCCATACGTCTTTGTTCGATGGTACCATCTCTTACACTCTTATATATTCACCTGCCGGTTATGTCTGGTGATTTTAACGAGCTGCCAGTTTGATTATGATTTCATATCGTTTCAAAAGGGACCATTAGCCCAATTTCCGGTAAAGTGAATTGATATCCGTGTTATTTAATCAATAACGGAAGGTTGGATGGGAGCTTCCAGTTGCTCTGCTGCTTTAGGAGTTTAGGGCAAAATAAAGCCGATCTTTTTGTGATATCTTTCATTGCGTCTTATGATTGTCCTGTTTTGGTCTTGTATTATCTTTGTTTTCTGCCAGTGGTACCAAATGTGGTTTCCTTCACCCACCGAATAGAGACGCCATCTGGTGAACGAAACGTTACCTACAGTGTTAATCGTCCTGAAGAATACTCTCCCGGCTTCCTCGGTCTATCGTAAGAGGCGATAAAAGAGGAGCTTTCTGGTACCCTGGTGTTCTCAGAGCTAAAGGGGAACAGGAAGCTGATCTGTTTGTACATTTGTATTTGTCGCCGTCGTCATATAAGTGAAATACCCTTGAGTACGACGTTAAACATCAATCAAACAGACAAACAAACAAACAAACAGCGTTAATCCCCAGTCATACAGCCTAACTTTGATCAATATGCGGGCTTTATGCCGCTAACCGATTTCTGTTGCCCTGATACTCCCAGAGCTAAGGGGCGTCATACAGACGCATCACTGTTGGGTGGCTTTGTGTTGAACCTTTTTGATTGTTTTGTCCTGTCATTGTTTTTTGACAGTGATGTCGATCTGGTTTTATTGACGCATTAAAATGAGTGATATAACATTAAGTAGGCCTATGGGGCCTACTTAAAAACTTTTTGATTGACACTGACACGACAGCATCAGCTGTCATTAGTTATATTTGTCACTGGTTATCACATGGCGGGCATGTGGAATATGATTGAAGTCGCGGTGGTGCTTTTTACTAGTTTTCCACATGGCTTATACCGTATTTACGTCATACACAGTGAGAATTCGTTTACAATTGACATACCCTTCGGTACGACGCTATACACCAATCAAACAGTGTAGAAACAAATTATATCCTTCTGTTTGTGTAATAGTGAAATCTCATACACCCTATTGCATCGCTGTGGATATAGGCTACAGAACAGAGTGAGTTTAAGTTTAGGTCCTTTTGATCTTTGTAGTTCTTTTGATGACTTTCAAGCTATGTTCGTGTTTTGCATCTGTATTTCGTACACTAATTGTGATGATTTGTGCTTACTTGTACAATTACTAGCCCTCATGGGTGCTCGTTAATGACAAAGCCGCGGCTAGTTTGACAAAGATTGCTGCCAGTCTCAGACCTATATGTTTTACATTCTCCATTCATTTTTTATTGCCATTGAACAGTAGAGTTGTTATTGTCTTCCATCGGATTAGCAAATCTCTAAATAAGAGAAATAACTAAGTTAGGCGTAAATCGTAGGTAAGGACGCACGTACAAAAAAATGCAGTCGTACATTACAATTCCGTCATGTGAAAATATACGGGTTAAAGATGTTATTGTCGTACAACATTATGTGAAAGTAGTCCAATGGTCCAGTCTATTGAGCAAGCAGATTATTTCTTTCAAAATGTCTCAATCATGAAACCGTATATCGCTTCCAAACACACAATGCATACAAAAGCGAATCCTTAAACCTGAGCTGACAGCATGGCATTTAAGCATTTTGGGGAAAAAATGTTTTATCTATTTATTTATTTTATTATTTATTTATCAGTATTTATGAAACTTGTACATGACCAAAAAATGTATATTAATGGAAAACATTTTTTTAACAATCTTTACTACAGAGTACTGAATCTGTGGATTACATTTAGAGATAGACCTTCAGGACGACATGACTTCAACTGATAGCTGATATAATTCATTAGAGCTAAGAACACCTGACCTCAGTAAAAAATATTATTTATTAGATAAGAATGGTTAGATCGTTGTTGTGATTGGAGTTCATGAAATATGTGTCGGTATGAAATATATTACTTTGAGGTCAGGGTATAAGGCAAACTCTATTACAGTTTGATTCTGGCATTCGATGAACAGACAGATTGTCTGTGAAATTGACCTATGCATAAATACATGATATTTTTCACTGATTGAATAAAATGAAACAGAAATTGCGGCTCTGCAGGGCACTTGTGTGGAATCGAGTTGGATATTTAATAATGGCATATCCTGCCTAATTGTCGATTTCTTGCCATTGACCCATATGAGAGTTGATCTGTTTCCAATACTAGATCAAATATCGAACAGTTCGGAATTAGTAATGAACGACATTAGGCAACCGCTTAGTGGAGCTAAGCTATATACCTTTTGACCCAATTATAGTAACAGGTAATTTTTTAAATATAATTAATATCATATCAAAACAGCTCCCCGTATTTTGTTTGTGGCTAATATTATGATCTGACCAAAAACGCATACCAAATGGTGTCGATTGTTGTGCAAAATTTACCAATCACAGAGCCGCTTCCCAAACGAGGTTTGTAATTGCCGAAGATTTCTTAAAACTTGATTCAGTTCACAGCAGCCTTATATACGTAAGTTAGGTTTCTACTGGTCTGTTGGGCCGGTGACCTTTCATCAATCCCAGCAAACTTGACCTATAGTTGAACACTATTTGACCTGTGTTTGCGTTATAGCATAATATTAGTCACAAACAAAAGACGGAAGCTATTCTGATCTGATTTGAATTAGGTTGGGTTTATTTTTTTGTATCAATGGATACAATTTTGCTTTAGTTTTCGTTTTTTGTACACATTAGTACAGTGGCACGATTTGTTTTGACGACGTGTTGTCAAAACGTGCTAGTCGCTGACAAATGAGTTACTGACTGCATTTGTTACGTGTACATCTGAACTAAAGTGATGGCATAGTGATGATGGACCCGATGCAGGTTCGTTTGTTGCAAGATCGATCTCTATCAGCCTCTACCACCCTACCCACCCAAACACAAGAAAATGTTGTTTTTGAATGAGCACAGTAGCACTTGGTTTCGTACCGATTACATCAAATAGCTGGCAATTCCTAGTACTGACACAATTTTACTGACATCAGTCTGTGTTTTACTAAACTTTACGTTTTGGACAGATTGCAATCAAGCACACTCGAAACAAAGCCACAATTTCACCGTACACCCAACTTGTTTCCTGAAAAATCTATGCAATGATATCCATATATATGGAGAGCCGGACTGTTTACAGCTTTATTGTACAGCCGTCGTTATTTTGTCTTCGTTTTATGTTTGTGTTATTTTGTTCTTGGTGTTTAAGTACACCGCAATGTAAGTACCGACATCTTCTTTAATAAAGCACAAAAACTAAACAAGCTGCCATTCAATCAGTCAATCGAAAAATGCCCCCTCCCCCGACCCCCCACGAGATTGTTAACTGTATGAACTGATTTGCTGATTTAAATGTGCTGACGTTGACCAACTAATGTGTATGTAACAATGCTGATGTACCAATGTTGGGGTGACCGTGTTGTTTTGCTAGTACTCTTGTGTCAATACATGTGTACCAGTGCTTGTGTGTCAATGATGTTGTGCCAGTTTTGTTTTGCCAATATTCTTGTTCCGCTGTGACATTGTTATGTTGTCAATAGTGTTGTGCCAATGTACGATTGTTGCTGTGTGTATGTATCAATATTTGTATACAGTACTTGTAAACACATGCTGGTCTCTTATAGGTGAGAATGGATTTCAATATACAGTCAGTCTATTGCAATTATCTTCATTATTAGGGTGATCTGAGAAACTAATAATATACCCATTTTGTCTGATCAACAAATATCCTTCCGATGTCAGTATAATTCTAATCATTATACCTTTTGGCGACTGATTTTGGCTATGAAGGCTTATGTAGCAGCCATTTGCGTGGTTATTTCACTACGGTATGTTGTATAGACAATCGAGTCTCCCTTCGTTTCTGTTCGGTGATAACATATGTCATGGACTGTAACATCTCACTGTCGATTCCGTCTGGCTGATCCAACAAGATGTCTACTTGATATCATTCTGTGTCGCTTGTAAATGGACCATTAGCTCCTATTCCTTTTGTTCGGAATAACACTTTGCTTGACGAATACCGACCAGACACGCTTTACTCATGTCTGTCAATTGTCTGCCACAAATATATATGAATAGGAGCCAGATATGTAGGAATTGTGAAGATTTTCTGGGGGAGGGTTTTCCCTTGCAGAAAACGCATGTAAGATTTTGGACACCCTATAGAATAATTACAAAATTCTATAGAATTCCGTTGAAAAATTCCACAGGATTTTGTCCAAAATCTTATAGGATCATATAGGATTTTTTGGGGTAAGGGTTAATATGATTCATTCCTTTTCGTAATTAGCCAGATAACTACTGTGCTCTGGTCCCTTTATCCCGGATTCATACGCCCGCAAAAAAAAACAATCATTCGCGTTTTATCCTAAATAGCGTTATATAAGCCACCAATTATCTATCGAGATTAACTTCACGGTTTCAGAGCCGTCTAGTGAAGCGCAACGTATTCAGATATAAGTCATGCAATTTTTTACTTAACACTGAGGAAATAATAATTTAATGCGGGGTACAATACATTGCATATCGTATTGTTGTGTAAGAGGTACTATTTGGGGTTGGAGTATGCTACCATCATAACAATCGCACCAATGATATTCAAATGTGTTCATGTTTATGCATTAATGAAATATTTTTCGATTAGAGCAACAACAGCAAACCATAAAAAAAATGCGTGATTTCCATTACCTCTCGACATTTATATGCTTATTCAGCAGCCAGTTGATAAACCATGTATGCATTCTACAATAAAATATTTACATTAATGCCCCTCGAATTATATCGGAAACCAGAAAGATGTTGTTCAGTGATAAAAGTGACCGTTTTGGCTTTTTTTTGTTAACTGCAGTATCTCCTCCATAAAGGATGATATTGGCTATTGTTGTAAACGTGAAGCTTTTGTACCTCTTTGCATGATTTGTTCCTTGTCGGAACATTCAGTTTTTCCTTTATCCAATGTACATATTTCTGAGGTAGTTTGACTTAATAGAACAAGACAATTGCTGGATTAACTTGCAGTTTGTTTGAAGACTAGCAATGCTGCCTTTTTCTAAGCACTGGAGGAAGATTAACTCCCCAACGATATCATTTTATGGTCGTGCCAATGTCAATTATTGTTTGTATAAACCACCTTCACTTAAGTGAAATACCCTTAAATACGACAAAAAATATCAATGTTGGGGAGAAATCGTTAATTATTCCTGAAACATACTTCATTAGATTGCATCCTCTGGATAAGGGCAATTTGTTTGAAGACTAGCAATGCAGTCTTTACTTAGCAGTGCGGGAAAACTATCTTTTCAACATTATGGATACGCTTCACATCTTTGTTGTGCTATTGTCAATTATTGTTGGAAGACACCGGCGTCATATAAGTGAAATACCCTTAAGCACAGCGTAAATCACCAATCAATCAATCAACCAATTATAGGATTGCACAGGAAAACGATATTTAAGATACCAATGGCATGTATGCCCCACGATATCAGCACATTTTACGGACACAATCGGCTAAGTATGTATATTCGATTTAGCATCGTCTGAGCAGACGGTTGATGGTCAATGGATCATATTTGCGTGTGTAAATAGATGTGAGTAGAATATTTAGCGCTCAGCCTTGATATGGGACGACAATGTTCTCACTGCTGCTTTTATCATCTCTTTAAGCACTCAGCCGAACACCCATTGATTTATTCTTCAGTAGAGCACTAATTTGATCAAATCCAGAGGGTACAAGATAAAGAACACCACTTCGCTTAAACCGAGAGAGCGCCATATCTGAGGTCACTTAAGGCATAAGGTTGCTTCCGAACTATGAGCTGTCTTTGGTTTTAGTGGAACTGTGGCATAATACATCCATAGGGTTCACTACTTGTACCATCAGCTGTGTTTCCTGAATCCGATAACACGTTAAATTTGGTTACCTCGCTTCGCCCACACATTCTTAATATGGAAGAAATCCTGCGCAGGGGACGGACCAAGTCAGTACCAGTGCTCCTGTGAGCTTTCTGAACGCTCTTTTGACAAACATTAACACTGAATTACTGATCTTTGGGTGTATGTTTGCAAAACATAACAAAACATTAGTAACACCCCGATCAGCAGCGAATATGTTTTATGACTGAGCTTGATGTTGAACTCCCTTTGCGACTCGTGTCATCTTAACACCAGAGATATGGGACAACACAAAACACAACTCTTGAGGCGACTATTTTCTTCGAATTGCCATGGCTACCAGTTTCATCGTCTGATCAATCCATCGATCCATTGATCGATTGATTGGTTGGTTGGTTGGTTGGTTGGGTGATTGGTTGATTTGTTTGTTGCCGTGCTTAAGGGTATTTCACTTAAATGACGGCGGTGTGTTCAAACAATAATTGACATGAGCACAACCAAAATGTGAAGCGTTTCCATAATACTGGAAGGTTAATTGATTGATTGATTGCTGTCTTTAGCTACATGTAGGTAAATTCAGCATTGCTACTCTTCAATCAAACTGTCCTCTGCCCGATGACGTGTCGATGTTATGAGCGTTTCGTGATTTAAACTTGACAGGAGTTTGCTTTCATTGTTCGAACTGAAGGCAACTCTCGGCTTACAACATAATCTATTATGATCTCTGGCCAGAGCGTGTTATCCCTAAATTATGGAAATAGGGTAGTAGACATAATCGATATCTGATAACGTTTTTGCTCAACGACAAACTATGGATATGGGATCAATCAGTACTCTGGCTCAAATCAGTTTTCTTTGTTTTGACTCTATTTAAAATTGTATTATATTATTTTTTACATAAACATTTTCTAGCATATTAAATAACAAAAAATAACAATAAGCGTAAAAAACATTTCTGCTTGCAAGAAACACATTCAAAACTCAGTCATGTTGAAATCAAGAAAGTTTGCGGTCGTGTATTCTTCCTTTTAGCCTTCGGTCAGTGGTTGGTTGAGATATATAAGTAAGTGAAGTACTTTAAAAACGAAGTTAAACCCGAATCAAACTAACAGGTTCTACTCATATGCGAAATTTTTGCATAGACATCGATACAATTGACTATGCTTCGGCTGCTTTTCACAAGGTTTACAAATTATATCTATCTTAAATGTTAGCTATCATTGAACTTAATAGTTCCATTTTCCATTTTAATAGTATTTGCCACACATTACATGAGATTAAATTTGACCAAGGGTGGATTTTACTTTGTATGGGTTTTTTTTCTCTAAAATACCCACTTCAAAGGGAAATTTACTTTCCGCGGCTTAATGAGACTTCAGTAGAGCCGATAATGTACCGAATATATCACACTGTTATGGCCCCGTGGGGGAGCGGGTTGGCCAGTCCTGCAGAATACTCCCTCGGTTTACTTGGTCGATCGTAAGAGGCGAGACAAGAGGAGCTTTCTGTTGCCCTGGTATTCTCAGAGCTAAAGGGAAATAGGAAGCTGATCTGTTTGTACGTTTTATTGTTGTCTCCGTCGTCATATAAGTGAAATACCATCGAGTACGAAATTAAGCACCAATCAAACAATCAAATCAATAATGAAGTCCCAACTATAGGGGTCATAGGAATTATCACTAGCTTCAGCCAAACTCGTTATGTTCCCTAAAGATATACTACAAGACTTCTTCGCCACGTTAGGGTCCGTGGCCGTGCCGTAGTGGTTATCGAGTGCGCTTTCTAACGCCCACTTCGATGTACCGTTCAAGGGGTCGAGTCCGTTTGCGACCCTCGGGTATATGAGTGAGTCACAAGATGTGGCTCCGGTAATCACCGGGGTGGTTTTTATGAGGTTTCCTCCCGGTTTTCCACCATAATAGGGCAAGGAACAGTGTGAAGTGGACAACCCGTCGTCATATAAGTGAAATACGTACCACGTTAAACCCTAATCAAACAAACAAACAATCTTCGCCACGTTAAGTCAGAAAGCGTCAATGAACAGAACGCTATATTTTAGGCAACGATGACGAATCGGGTTTTATGCCGTATGGAGGGGATACCTGCTAAAAGTTCTGTGTTTATAATGTAAACGTATTATGCTATGTAACTTGAATACAGTTTTAACGCATATTTAGTTAAGCTACGTTACTTGGTTAAATCCCTAACCGCGTATTTTGATTAACCCATGTATGCGAATTGACTAGCGATGTGTTGTGAAGAGAAAATTGTTGTCATCCAAGATTTACCAACATCCCAGACTGCGACAAGTAGATTTGTATAGTCTGGTGGTCCCGGATTTGATTATGAGTATTCAAATGTTATATTCAATGGTCCCAAAGCGTCTATAAAAGGTCAACGATATAAGAAAACATAATTGCATTTGTATTCTAATATGATGAACTTAACAATCGATTTGCTTGTATCTCTATAAAGGCATATCGAAATTTATTTGAACTGACATATATTCCTCTCTAGTAAAGAGTACCGCATCTTGAAATGACCGTTTGGTTAAGGCGAAATTTACTTCTCCATCAGCTAAATTGTAACTATCATTATACTTTGGTAACCTATTCTTGGGTAAATTTATTTTTCTTTACAGCCCAGGCTGGTAGTTTTAGTTTATTTAAAAAACTATTCCGAATATATTATAAATGCTTTGTTATCTTTACATTCTTTTTATACCTCTTAGATGGCTACTACTTTCTCTTGAGATTTTGTGTAGGTTACCCATGAGGATGAGGATGAGGATCTATTGAGAAACTGTCCATCTTTGTCTCTAATGTTGAAATAAAATTGACCACTGAGCAATAGATAACGAGCATATTCACAAAAACAAATATAGCTTCCTTTGTGAAGCTCAGTGCTTCAAACAAAGTTACTTCCCTATCTTAAGGATGAACCTTCAAGGGACACAAATTGTCCATTTTTTAAAAATTCTTTAATAGAACGTTCTTTTTTTTTTGTCCTGCATTTATTGAAATTTTTTTATCAAAGCTCTAGTTTAAAGCTATTTTATGTTAAGTTTCACAATTTTGATCCGGTTCTTTGCAAGTGTACAATTGTATGAGTTTTGCACGACTTCTAGCACTTCGTTTTTTTTGGTAGAAATTAAATTTTTCAACTCTGTTTTCTCGAAAACCCCTTTGAGCTACAACGGTGAAATTCTAACTGCAATTTGTATATAACTTTTTCAAATTATGCAGGACAAAAAGGGGAATGTTCTTATAAACACATTAAAAACAATGAGCGGAGCGTAGAGCTTGTAAGACAGTATTTAGGACAATTTTTGCATTTAGCTGTAAATTGTCAGTGAGTGAAAACTTGAAATTACAGTTATGTGCAAACTCTGTCATGTATCTCTAAATTGTATGATAGACTACTAGAGATACAGAACTCTGTATCTAGTATTTTCCTACATAGCGATTCGTCGGGTTTCTACGAAGGTTTAAGGAGATATTTGCTTTTAAATCAGTGTCACTGCGTACGTTTTGCATTAAAATAATAAAATAATAAATGAATTAGATTATTTTGATTCAGAAAAAAAAGCTAAGGGCCATTAAAGGCATGAAAGAACTTGGAGTACTTCCACTCGTATCGACCCGCGGCCGTGGTTACGTGGTTAGCATGTGCGCTTACTAGTCCTAGTTCGCTGTCCATCTGTTAACGATCCGGTATATGAGTGAAACTCACGATGTGGCTCCGGCAATCGCCGGCGTGGCTTTTACCAGGTTTCTTCGCGTTTTTCCATCGTGGTTAGACAAAGAACCGTTTGAAGCGGACAATTCATCGTCATATCAGTGAAATTCTCTTGAGTATGACGTTAAACCCAAATCAATCAAACACACCAAGGACAGTTTGTGTCTGGCAATTGTCCTGTGTAATAATTATGATAAACACATAGCAGTCAAATTATAATTACCCAGGTTGTATATATCAATATTAGCTAGTTCTTAGACTATGTGGACAAAACAACAATTAAGCCGACACATTTCCAACATCTGAAACAATATGGCTGAAACACGGAAAAACCTCAGCGAGACGGATAGGGGGACAATTGAACCGCATTATTTGGAAAGATAATAAATCTGAGTAGAATGTTAACATTTTTATTCAAATACATGTACCATTTAAGTTTAAGTTTAAGTAAGACATTTGAATTTAAGTTTATTTGTTGGTCAATACATTGTGTGTTTTATTTAGATAACAAAAACAGTATTTTTCGATTGTCTGATTACGGGCGTTGGACATATTACCAATTTTGTGCTCCAGCGGCAGATCTCAAAACAAACGGACATTTATTTGTAACTGATAACGCCTAATTGTACACATGGTTAAGTATAGTTCGACTACATTAACACACAATTGTGATGCTGACCTTTACAAGCTATCCTTATGTACAAGGACAGATCCTAAATCAAACTGGTTGCCCACAGCTTAATGTTCCCAGAATAAATAATACTAGCAGATTTAAACGAAGGCCGTGTGATCACAACGACAGCAACTTATATAGTACATAACTTATGATTGGGTTAAGTGGTGGCCAATAGATAGTCTGAATATGTCTCTTGAGCGAGAACGTTTTATGTCGTAGAAACCAAACAGTACATGGTTGCCTAATATGAAAAGGCGAAAGCGTTTTACAAGTTTTTGTAATTGAGGTGAATTTGTTCATTCATTTATGACAAAAACACATTAAAAAAAGGCAGAGCTTACAAAACCGGACACATGCTTTTGGTGTCCATAGTGCGGTCATTAAGTGAGACAAATAAGACGATCTATGATTCGGAATTCGGAATAATAGTGCCAAACCAAATGCAGTTGACCATGGCTTACTGGTAAGCGAGTGCGCTTACTAAAGCCTACTTCGATGTGCCGTTTACAGGATCGAGTCCGTCTGTCGACCCTCATGTGTATGAATATGTCACACGATGTGGCTCAGGTGAACTCGGGCGTGCTTTTTACTTGGTTTCCTCCCGGTTTTCCACCGTAATTAGGCAAGGAACCGTGTTAAGTGGACAATCCGTCACCCTTGGGTACGACGTTAAACCTTGGGCAAACAAACAAAAAAATGCATTTAAAGATAAGGCCCTGGAAATCACATGTTTGTTTTAAATATATATGTGGATATACAGCCCTATACAACATTTTAAAAATATTTATTTATTTTACAGAAAGGCATTTTAATGAAAGAAAATAAAACTCAAATATGAATTAAATTAAAACACTTTTATATTAGTGAGTAATTAAATTGATTTAAATAAATTTTGCGCGACTAGATCAGTTGGTAGTTCTATCGTCTGTGGGACTTACGTCACACATGGCGGGTGAGCCAGATTCAATAGAGCTTATGTCTATAAATATCCAGGAAATAGGGGTAATGGCATAAGTAACTCTGTTGATTGAAAATACGAACAGTATATGAGCAATGAGGTAATCTCATTTATCCCCAATACCATCTCAGAGACTACAATTTAACAATTTGTTCAAATAATCAAGGGTTCTTCAAGACATTTAACTGAGTTAAAATGATTATCTGTTTTTATTTACTTACACTAGCGATATATTTAAGATAGCGCTATGCAGTTTAAGGGACTGGACAACCGTGCAGTGGATAAGTTCAACACCATGGGTAATTCCTTGACACAATGACCGATATCCCTATATCTTTCGACTATCCTGTCAGTGTAAACCTTCTCCACACACTACCTTCTCAGAATAGTGGTTAGCCTCAGAGAAAATGAACAGCGGAAATTAGATTACACACTGATGGAATCCTCTTCACAAAAGCTAATTTTCTTTGGAGAAATATCGATTAACGATTTGGAGATTTGATCTAGTCTTGTAGAACATGTTGAGGTTACGTTGTATTTAATGTACATAATGTGCCTATTATAAACCATTCAGTGACCCATTATAGCGTACAAGGGAAACAAAAATATGAAAAACCTACTGATAAAGGCGAAACTGCTCTCTGGATCAGATAACTTATAACTCTCGTTCTCTTAAGGTCTTGCTGGACCCCTAGGGCTCAAAATGAACCAAATTTTTGTTATAGCTTAGATTAAAAGTTAGGTATTCAAACTATAGGTCGGTGAAACAAATTAATCGAAATTCTATTTATCAACAGTTAAATTTGAGCTTGTAACTTTATAATAGCTTCCCCATGATCAAGAATTTAAGTGGCAAAACTTTAATTGCCATTTTCTGGCACTTCAGTTTTAAGCTGACACTACATTTTCCATGATTTCTAGAAAACTATTCATGGTAAAGACTTCAATTTGTACCATTATAAAGAGCACGATGCGATCTAGTAACGGTGTCTCATTTTTTATAAGGTCGTCCTCGATTTTTTAAAATGTTTTCTGAAAGTTGTATTTTACATTTTTATAAGATTTTTCAAGGTGGGATAGACAAAAAAATCAACTGTCATCGATCTAATCAAAATTTTAAAAAATGAGACACCGTTTACTAGTTTAAGGATTATTCTACTAGATCAACTTATCTATTTTATCTTTATTGCACTTCGAGAAATAAACCTTGAAAAATTCAGTCTTTTTTCTTCTAGACATTTACTAGACATTTACTAATTTTGCAATATTTTTAGAAATAATAATTGGATTTTCACAACATTCATAAATATGTAATTCTGAGTATTGAAGCTTTCCAAAAATATATACATATATATGGTTCAGATTTATGATTTATGATTTATGAAAATCGACCAAGGGGTCCAGCAAGAGCGTAATTGAAACGGTGAATTTGCTTAGCCGATCTTTGGAATGGCGCTACTTTCCAAAGCAGTGCATACATTTAACATTCTAAATCTTTCATTCGATTTTGTTTAAAAGGTATAAGGTACAATGTTGAAGCCCAATCAGTTGAATAAACAAACACTTACTGTTCGGAGAAAATCTGAGTGTACGGTGATCCTTTCCAAAGTATTAGAGACCCTGTGGTAGACTTCATGCCAATGTCAAACAATGTCAGATTACAGTTGGTGACAAAGCTGGTGCTCATGACGAGTTGGTTGCAGACAAACACATAATTACCTTCACTCACTTTTCTCAGCTGTAAACCAACAGACGTACTGAGAACATCCGGGTCATTTTGATGGAATAACTGAGTCCCTCTCCAGAACTTTCCCAAGGGGCTGTTTTCCTTGGCGTTCTTAAATAAAAATAAAACTTTAACCGTACATTACGAGACTTTTTTTCTGTGCTGTGCAGTGCTACACTCCACGACACGACACTGCCCTGCACGGCAGGACACATCACGACAATACATTACACGACATTGCAAGACATGCACTGCTCCCCAAGTCACGACACGGCACGTCACATGTGAATTAGGAGATGTCACTTTTGTCCGTTCCGCGTATTTCAAATTTGAGAAAAAACTGATGAATCATGGGTAATCATTTAGAAGCTTAAGTGACTTATTAAAGTCATTTAACTGCAAGCCAAACAGGTTTGTGCTATTTAAGTCATTATTTCGAAGGTTACATTCAGACAAACTTATACTGGAAATGTTATGATTGGCTGTGTTGGGAATTAGGCAATTCCTTTGATTTCTCATGATTCGATAGCCCAGCGGCGATTTTCAATTCCCAAATAATGTACGCTAAATGACGCTACTGGTACTCTTAAAAGGTTGGATAGAAATGACCAGATTAAAGTTCATATTGGTAAACTGAGGTGTCTTCTGATTAATATACTTCTTATTATACTAATACATAAAACTTTTGTAACTCAATTTAGAGAAATACTGATGTAATAAATTCAAATAAAGTTGCTGACAAAAATATGTAAATTAAAATGGAAGAAATAGAATGACCGCTTTGGATAAAACTTATGAGAAACTAATGGGAAATTATATTTTATTTAATATAATTTTGCTTGCCTCCAACGTGATCAGAACTTGGTTCTCCACAGGACTATCAGAGCCACGCTCTAACGGACCTGGCCCACGGACGCGACTCAGTGGTTAGCGAGCGCGCTTACTAAAGCCTACTTCGATGTACCGTTCACAGGATCGAGTCCATCTGTCGACCCTTAGGTACATGAATGAGTCGCACGTTGTGGCTCTGGCAATCGCGAGGGTGGGTTTTAGAAGGTTTCTTCCCGGTTTTCCACCGTAATTTAGCCAAGAACATTGTAAAGTGGACAATCTGTCGTCATATAGTTGAAATACTCTTGAGTACGACGTTAAACCCCAATCAAACAAACAATCTAACCGACTCAGACAATTGGATGTTTTAGTTTCAGGTGTATCAGAGCTTAAGTACATATGGATTTGCTTTGATTTTGTGACTGTCAATCGAACTAAACTGACTTTTGTGATCAATACGCTGCTGATAGACATGTGCATGATTGTAAGAAACAAAAACGCAACAACGAGCTACCTGTGCATGTAAATAAATGAGTCCATTTTCTTCCGTCCCCAACGTATAGGTGTCCTGGTTAACCAGCTCTTCAATAGATGTGAATGGTATATTAGGTTTAGCTGCACTCAGAGAAGCTATCAGCGTGGCGGTGACGACTGATGACATGACCAGACAAAACATCCACCAGGCGCCGTGGACATATCTGTTTATGCGTGGGTCAACACCAGGGTTGCCTATAGGTAAAACAACAACGTCATGAGTCTATATATGTCCATTTAGATGGTGCCATGGCAGAATTAATTCTAGAACCAAAAAACAACAATTATAATACATTAAAAATGGGATCCTAAGTCTTAAAAGCTCTGCGAAGACATATTGCTGAAGCATGGCTTTGCAAAATGATAATCCGTCTGCTAGCTTCTTGATGAACTAATACAACAGGTATGGTTCTTTCAGTGTGAGACATTGATTACATCAGTGTTGGAGAAACTGGAATTAAGCGAGTGTAATAGCTGTAATTAAGCACGGAACCTTTTGTAAAATACAGACATTCCGGCTAACGATAAAACTAGTTGAGTCTGGTATAACTTTAGACAATTTTGTAACTTTACACTACAGCTTACCTTGCTTCAGCAAATTTCCACACAGATGATAGGATTGTTTCAGAAATCCAGTAAACATAGCTCGGATATAAGGGATGCGGTACTCCTCCCTGTGTCTAAATTCGGTGTCGATGGTAAGGACAAAGGCTGCGAGCATCAGTGATATAAAGGTGAGAAACAAAACCTCCCATCCAAACATCCTCAAGCCTATTTCTAAGATTGACATCTCACTCGATGGCTTACGATACAAGCCTACATTTGGAGTGCTGAACAAGATGGGGTAACTCATGTCAAAATGGTCATTTCGGTCCTTCTGCGGAGCATACAACGTAGCAATGAAATCCACTTCCTGCATTTAGGAAAACATATATCCACATATATAACGTAATGGCAAAGAAACCAACAGTATCCACGACATCAGACGTGCTGGGACAAGCACCATGAGAACCGTCTAAAGCCACCATAAGGACTTCGGCGGTTACTCTCGGTATTCCCCGCGGTTTAGCTTGCATGTTTATTTTGTGAAGTTTGCAGAGGAATATAAAATTAATGTTACATTTCAGCAACAACTCCATCAGGCATATCTAGCCAAGGCTTCATAATCTGAGAGACTATCAGACATACAGTATTCTGCACTTTAAGTTTGTCAGCCTACGACAAAAATGGAAAAAAGCCCACGCCGTGTATAAGTGGATTTGATCTCTGTAGACTGGAGTAATAATAAAGTGAAATTATTTAAATGAAGTTATTTCTTTTAGATTAGGAAATTTGCATTGTCTGCTTTTTTGGTGAAATTTGTAGTAGAAATTGAGTTATGCAGCAAAAAAGCCCCAGCAAACAGCGACTCATATGAGACAACACTTTCGATTGTAGTTGTTCAAGCTGACAACACACGCTAAGCCGTCTGTGCTTTTTATAGATTAGTTAAGCCAATCAGACAAGGAGATAGTCACACACCGGGAGAAGCGGAAACATCTTCGTGGTGGAAGTGTGCGGTCCTACTGGTGCACTTCTCAGAAACTTACAGAAATTCTCAAAGACGGTAGAATGAGTTATTTCGGTCGACGTCTCTGTGAACATGATTGATGCATGGTTCTGAACTGAAGTTATCTCACTAAACGACAGCTACACCAGTCTGTGAGACAAACAAAGACCACGAACATCTCCAACACAGTGAATGAGATGTCAACCAAAGCCTATGTGTATAGGTTTGTTATGTTATGCCGTTCGAAGACATTCTCACTGCGTAGCCCTTTATACTATGTCATTTAAAGACATTCTAACGGTGTATTTCGACTAACTCAAGCAAGTAAATTGACCAACGTAGCCTACTCTATATCCTTATGCCAGAAGTCGCTACACATCATTTTCTATAGGCCGGAAGTGTTTGATAATAACATACAGAAATGCGTTTCGTCCACAATTCTTGCTAAACGCTATTCCACAATACCATGTACACCGTAATATGCAAGTAGTTTATTTTCACTCTTCTATCTGAAGATTGTTGTAACTGGGTAGCGATTAGTCGTCAAAGACACGGGATTTCTTGGAAGAACTCATTGCGTCACTAGCCAATTTTTTACTAGCGCCCTCTAGAGTCAAAATGAAGACTTGCCGGAGATCCCTCTTCCATACAAACAAGCCGATCAGTGTCATGGTAATATGGCCCCCAGACCTGTTCGCATTATGCATCAAGTCAAGCGCCAAATATCTTATTCAAATCGAGGAGTATGACGTGTAACTGCGATTAAATAATCGCGTAAGGGTAGGTTGAAAGTTTAGCGACAATTATGATGGGATTTGTTTGTTTGTTTGATTGGGGTCTTATGTCGTACTCATGGGTATTTCACTTATATGACGACGTGCCAGCCCAATGGGTGAAGGAAACCAACTTCGACAGCCCTGCCAACAAACAAAGATAAGACGGGGCAGATACAGGACAATAACAGCACACAATACAGACACCACAAACAGATCGGCTTCCTGTTCCCTTTTAGCTTTGAGAACACTAGGGCAGCATGAAGCTCCCTCCAACCACCTGCCAACTAAGATGAGAAAAGCATCCAAGTAAAAGTAGACACTTACTACACAGCCCGGATAAGACACACATTTAACTAAATATGGTTATACTTTACTACACAGCTCAGATAAAAACACACAACTAACTAAATATGGTTATACTTTACAATACAGCTCAGATAAAAACACAGAAATAACTAAATATGGTTAGACTTTACTAATAGCTCAGATAAAAA
>JAVFBX010210300.1:0-11994 GCA_034783855.1 Mopalia kennerleyi
TAAAAGAGACTTGAAGGATGCGTCGTTTATCCATATCTATGCTGCAAATGGGCAGGACATTCCTTTTGTGGGCTACACTGAGGTGGGAATAAAGCTATTTGGTAATGTGTTTACTGGGATGGGGTTTTTGGTAGCTAAAGATGTTGAGGGTGCCCTAGCTATGAGAAAACGTAAAGTACCAGTAGTTATTGGGTCTAATATCTTAAGAGAACTAGCTAAATGTAAACAAAAGTTTTCCCATAGTAAACAATAAGGATCTATTTTGGCTTTGTATGGGGAAACCAGAACTAAGGTTATGAATTCAAATACTGTCAAAGTTAGAGCAGGTGGTAAAGTGTCACTGTTGTGAACAGTACAGTTAAGCCTTGTGTAAATGGACATTTTTGTGGGCTGGTTGAATCTTCAAATTTGGGTACTTCTTTGCCAGAATGTATTAGTGTTGGTGCTTGTCTTGTAACTGTAACCAAAACTGGGTTATACCTGTACAAGTAGGAAATGTTTGTGATCTTGATGTATATCTTCAGGCTGGAACCCCTTATGCTAGTTTAACTGTGGCTGAAAAGAAACCGGACATTGAATTAGTGTCAGTGGGTGTAAATGAAGTGCAAGTAGTACAGAGTAATAAAAATAATGAGCGGTGCACCCAATTAGGGATGGACTTAATTTCCAAAATGGAGCTTGGTTATAATTTGTCTAAAAGTGAAAATCAAGAACTTCACAAACATGCAGAGGTTTTCAGTAACACCGATGATAACATTGGGTATTGTGCGGAAATTGAACATCACATCCGTACATCAGACAATGAACCTGTAAGAATTGCACACCGAAGGGTTCCTCCACACCGGTGGTCTGAGGTTAGAGAGTATCTTAAACAAGCTCTTGACACAGGGATAATTAGAGAAAGTTCAAGTCCTTATGCCTAGCCCGTGGTATTAGCACGTAAAAGGAATGGTAGTTTAAGGCTATGTTGTGACCACAGGGCACTTAATGACTACGAAAGACGCTTATCCTCTGCCTCGAATTGAGGAAGCTCTTGGTGCATTGCAGGGAGCTAAGTATTTTTGTAGCTTAGATTTTGCCCATGGTTTTAATCAGATACCAGTAGCTTCATGTGACATAGAAAATACAGCCTTTAGGGTTGGGACTGGGGGCCTTTATGAATATGTCAATATGCCTTTGGGTTAACAGGAGCCCCAGTAACATCCATGTGGTTAATGGATAAAATCTTTGGTGTTCAAAATTTTCAAACGTTACTAATTTACTTAGACAACATTTTGATTTTTGGTTCTACTTTTGAGGAAACGTTACAAAGGCTAGATAAAGTATTGGCAAGGTTATCAAAATTCAACCTGAAGGTTAAGCCTGAGAAGTGTCAGTTATTTAAAGAGAAACTGAGGTATTTGGGTCACATAGTGTCAGAATTCGGAATCAGACCCGATGATGACAAGATTTCAGCAGTAAGAGATTGGCCTAAACCAAAAACTGAAAGGGAACTAAGAGGGTTCATGGGGTTGTCAAGCTACTATAGACGTTTTGTTCCTGGTTTTGCAAAAATTGCAGCTCCCTTAAATAAACTTCTTTCAGGGCCTAAATATCACAAAAAGAGAAAGATAAGTATCTTGATCATGTTTGGGACAGAACTTGTGATGATGCATTTGAACGGTTAAAGGTTAAGCTAACAGAGTCACCTACATTAGGGTTTCCTGATTTTACTTGTCCTTTCATCTTAGAGGTAGATGCTAGTTACCTAGGTTTAGGGGCGGTGTTGTCCCAAGATCAGGGGGAGGGTAGAGTTGTTTTAAGTTACTCTAGTAGAGCTCTCCGTAGGAACGAGAGAAATATGAATAATTATTCTAGCATGAAGTTAGAGCTGTTAGCTTTAAAATGGGCTGTGACAGAAAAGTATAGGGATATTTTGATAGGTGCAGATTGTTTAGTGTACACGGATAATGACCCTTTGACTTATATCCAAACCACAGCAAAGTTAGGTGCTACAGAACTCCGTTGGGTTGGTGAGTTGGCCCAGTTTAATTTGAATATTAAACACAGGTCGGGTAGAGTGAATAAAAATGCTGATTCCTTAAGTCGTAAAATAGAGCATAGTCCAGAAGTTAAACGTTTAGAAGAAGTTCAGGTGTCAGTGGGTCAGCAAGGTAATAAGTTGTCGTCGTACTTGTCTCCAGAATTGAGATTAAGTATTGGAGAAATACGACAGTTAGTATGGGTGAATGAAGTTAATGTTGTAGGTAACAGACTTGAACCTCTCGTTTCATCGTCTTTCCCTTCTATGAGTAAAGGTGACCTAGTAACATTACAAAGCTTAGATGAGGACATATCATGTTTGAAAGCACTTCTGAAGGAAGCTGTTCTTCCTTCTAAGAACAAGTTGAAGAAAATGAGTGTTAATGTGAAGAAATTAGTTCAGTCATGGGATCGAATGGTAATTGTAGATGGAATAGTGTACAGAACATATTTAGATCAGGGATTTTCAGTTCAACAAGTGTTACTACCTAAGTCAATACAGCATAAGGTTTTGCATTCAGTTCATGATGATATGGGACATCAAGGTCCAGGTAGAATCTTGGGAATTCTTAGAAAACGGTGTTATTGGCCTTTTATGGCTAGGGATGTTCAGAAATATTGTGCTGGTTGCATGAGATGTGTCACAGCTAAAACTGGTAAACGGGTGAGAACAACAATTGGTTCTGTTCAAGCAAAGCGTCCACTGGAGATACTTGCTATGGATTATACTCAGTTGGAACCAGGAACAAACAGTGTTGAAAATGTATTAGTCCTGACTGATGTTTATACTAAGGTTACCCAGGCCATACCAACGAAGGATCAGACAGCTCGAACAGTGGCCAAAGTCCTCATAAAAGAGTGGTTTTTACGCTATGGTATCCCTAAACGTCTTCATAGTGACCAGGGACGAAATTTTGAAAGCAAAGTCATCAGTGAGTTATGCAGTATTTATGGTATAACTAAGACTTCCACAACTCCTTACCATCCCCAAGGAAACAGTGTCTGTGAAAGGTTTAATCGAACAATGCACAATCTACTTCGTACCATACCAAATGCATCGAAGAGGAAGTGGCCAGAACTGTTACCAGAATTAGTTTATGCCTACAATTGTACGCCACATGCAACAACATCGTACTCGCCACATTTCCTTTTCTTTGGAAGAGAACCAAGACTCCCAGTTGATGCCATGTTGGGGACTGATGCAGAAAGCTCATTACAGGAGGAGAGTCCTATTGAACATCACAGACGGCTAACAGAGGCATTTAGGTTAGCTAGCGAAAGGACAGAAAGAGAAGCTCTTAAAAGGCAAGTCAGGGTTAATAGTAGTGCAACAGACAATAACTTATCAGTAGGTTCGAGAGTTTTTCTCAAGAATCATCCTTTGGGAAGAAAGAAAATTCAGGATATATGGAGTCCGAAACCATATTTAGTTACTGATGTAAAATGTAACAATGTGTACGAGGTTGAATCCCTCGAAGATGGTTTAACGAAAGACGTTCATAGGAGTGAAATGTTGGACACCAGGAAGCTTTTATTAGACATTAATCCGAAAGGAGTTGATCGGGACAACGCGTTCAATGTAGAACCATCAGTTCATGATGCAACAGACAGTGAAGGTCAGTGGATATGGACAGCTAAACCCTTGGTAAATTCAGGACATCCTGACGAGGATATTCCTGAGGATAGATCGGTAAATGATCTAACGGAGAGTCCGGTAGAGGATTCTGAGGATCTTGTCGAAGATTCTGGTCAAGAGTTGTTAGTTGTTGACCAAAGTGTTGGTGATGTTCAGGATATTGCAAGTGGACACACACCAGGAAAATTGGAGGATATCCACAACTCCTCACATGTAAATACCTGTAATGAGAAGCCATTCCTGTTTCGGAAAATATCAGTCTTAGGCGAAGTAATCGTACTATGGCTGGTCAAAGATTGGAAAGTAAAGTTTTTCTGTAGTTTTCCTATGTTGTCGGTTGCCGTCTGTCCTTCGTGACTTACATTTAATTAAAACCGTCTGCGTTTAAAAGCTAGATGGTTCTTAATGATTACAAAATGATTAATACAACGATAGGTTGATTGAAATCAATAAAATCTTTAGAATCCTTTTGTAGATTTGAGACATTGTCTTCGGATAGCTAGGCCTTATTTGACAGTCTCCTGTCTGAGAGTGAATTTGACAGAAACACATTTATCAGCCAGTCAGGCATGTGAAAAGCAAAACAGCCCATGTAACGATAGTGAGACCAAAACATTAAGCTATACCATTAATGCTTTATTAACGTTTATTCTAGGTAAAACATCACGTGACGTTAAAGATAGCACTCTGGCTGACTGCCTGTAACCGGAGAAAGTTAGGGGGGACATCTTCAAAACAAAAAAAGAGGTGAATTCCCAGGATTTTTGTTTTTAATTAGTGTTACATTTAAGCTGTTAATTCCCTCATGTTGCGGATTTTGTTTTTAAAATAGGCGAAGGAATCAACAAGCAGCATCTCGGTTGATAAATAATCATACCGTAAACACAAGACGCAAAGTAAACATTGTAGTTGTGAGCACTTTCAAGGGGGAGTGAGGCGGACTTCAGAGAAAAGCAGGCTGTGCAGGCTGTGTGATAGAAACTTGGCAGTAGGCTTTGCTATGGGCCTCAGAGTTAGAATTGAAGAGATGCTATGCGAGAGAAACCTAACAGGTGTAGGCTGTGCCGAGGGCTTCAAATATGGACTAGAGGGCAGGCTATGCGAGAGGACCCTAACAGGTGCAGGCTGTGCCAAAGGCCTCAAATTAAGACTTGAGGGTAGGATATGCAAGAGAAACCGTACAGGTGCAGGCTGTGCCAAAGGCCTCAAATTGAGACCTGAGGACAGAATATGCAAGAAAAACCGTACAGATGTAGGCTGTGTCAAAAGCCTCAAATTAAGACTTGAGGACAGGCTGTGCAAACGAAACCTGAATGATGTTGGCTGTGCCAAAGACCTCTACATTTAGACTAGAGGGCACGCTATGCGATAGAAAGATGACATGTGTAGGCTCTGTAAATAAAAACTAAAATTACGACTAGATGGCACAGACAGGTGTAGGCTGTGCCAAGGGCCTCAAATTTAGACTAGTGGGCAGGCTGTGCGAAAGAAACCTAAATGATGTTGGCTGTGTCAAGGACATGTAAGGCGAGATGAGAAGAAAGCTGAACAACCTCGTATAACTATTTATCAAGGCCTTGTGAGGTGAACTTGAGAGAAACGTGAACAGTGTGTAAGGCTGCGCAAAGGCCTACGATATGGATTGGGAATAAACCCGAAAAATGTAAATTGTGCCGAGATCATTGGGGTGGATGGAGGAGAAACAAGAATAATGAAGGTTAGGTCGACAAACCTGAAAAATGTAGGCTGTGCCTAGGGCCTGTAAGGTGGATCTCCGCAGGGATTTTTACAGAAGATCTAACCACTTCGGTAATGACATGAATTGCATGTGGGTGTTTAAAGAAACCAAAACCATGAGTCCGGTTTACAGAAAGACAGCACCATGTGGACCATGTCATGTGTCTGCGTAAGTGTACCTACAGAAAATCTACACCATGTGGACCACGACATGCGGTCTGTTTAAGGAAACCCTAAACCTTGTCATGTGGACATGGGGGTGTTTACGGAAAGGCTAAACTATGTGGTCCACGTCATGGGTCTGCGTACAGAAAGTCTAAACTTTGTCATGTGTCTGCAGGGGGGTGTTTACAGACAGCCTCAACCATGTGGACCATGTCATGTGTCTGCACGCGTCTTGTGCGGTCGTACCAAGACAAATTACAGCTGTATAAATACACCGGGACTATGCTATGATGTCATTCGGCTGTACATCAATCCAATTCCCTATTCAAAGATACCAGTCACCCAAATCAAACAAACAAACAAACAAATTATAAAGATACTAACAAGTCTAATCATTTTTAAATGAATATAATTATTCAATTTTATGTTGACCTACATAACACGTTTTCATTTTCGTATGTACGTGTGGCTTATTGTAAAAGTAGAGCCCCATCGTCACTTACCGGTAAGACAGTAATGGTGCGTGTTTATCCCAAAGTTTTCAGTCTGCGTTAAAAAGCTAAATGGTACTTTATGGTTACAAAATGGATAAGCTGTCGAACTGTCAGACCTTGTTGTCCAACTACATATGCCATGGCAACAATAGGCCCATATAAGCTATAAATAAATGATTGCATTTAAAGACATCAGTTAATGATAACTGATGTTAAATGTAACTGTTGCATGTTTGTTAATATAAATGTAATTTTGGTGGCAGAAAAAAAAAAGAATAAATAAAAAGACAACCAGCAGCCGATGGCTCAAAACGCTATTAAATTTAATTCTGGATTAAGTAATGGACGTCACTCCAGCCATGTTGGAGGCCTATCTCTAATATAACATAAGTGATTTAATCTACTTAATTCTTGCAAATCATGCATGGTTGTGAGCAACAAGGGACATATGAGTAGTAGAGAGTGGGCAACTCGGATCGCATTCCCCGTTACATAATGAGTAAGGGTTTAACGTCATTATGTACTAATTATTCTGTTCGTTATAAGAAGTGGGGAGTCATTTTGATTCCCACTACTGTTAAAGAAGGATTTGTGTGTTATAAATATAGTGGAGTATCGATTTGCTCCTTAGTACTTGATAAGTAAGGGCTCTATGTTATTTAGTACTAAGGAGCGCATGAAAGCAGCGCCCTCTACGTGACATCGCCGGTGGCACGTGGTGGCCGTGGTTCAGGGCGTTAACTCCGTGGCCTAGAAGTCTTTTGTACTAGTACGGAGAATGGTTATCTTGAGTCGGCGGTTTAAAAAGAAGAGATGGAATTAATTATATTGCTGACGATGGAGGGGTGTCGAGATATTATTGACTAAACCGGATGTCAAGCCATGTTATGCAATGGCTTTGGCGTTGAAAAATGCGCTATAACGTCAATATGACGAGTAACGTGTCTCCTAGCGTCCTAAAGGGAACGTTACAACAACGACATCGACTGGGTTATCTCCCTTGAAATTGCAAGTACAGATAACGCTACGCTGTGGTCATCCGGGCATTTCTAAAGAAGGGTTGTTAGTTCTCATTTCGTGGATTAGCCGAGTGACGGCTGTTGTCGTGACACGGTCAATGCGTTGACTCGAAAACAGATGTGAGTTGTGCTTATTTGTGTAAGAATTCTGGGGCTGGTCGTGACCTAGGTTGGGTACACAGTTGGGGGAAGTTACAACACCGACATGAGGATCGATCGTGTTATCTTCCTTGAAAAAGACAGTATAAACGACGCTGCGCTGTGAACATCCCGGCATTTTCCCTAGCATTTGCTATGAGATCAAATGGAGGGATTGTGACTTATCATGTCGTGGGAAGGGGATGGGTAAAAATAAAAGATGGTGCTGTGCTGTGATGTGGATTTAGGCATTTGTGCTAGTATTTGTTATGACATCACAAGAGAGGGTTGTTGCTTATCATGTCGTGGGAAGCTAAAATGGGAATGACTAAAAAAGGAAGGGTGGACCCAAAGCTGTCCTGGGGTGGTGTAGGTGTCCCCGTGATGCTTTGTACGCCAGTATGGGCAACATCTAGGGCACTTGACAGATCATTCAACATAAATTACCAGGCTATTGTATTTTTTCTTTCGATGTGTTTATTTAAAACAACTGGGAATGTGTTCTACACGGGGTGGGCTCTCGCAAGGGTTGCCGAGATGTGACGAGAGTTGACATGGGGTGCTGTGAGGTCACAATAAAGACAGGAGGAGTGATTTTCCTTCGCTACTTATCACCAAAGGAGCGTCGTCTAAGTACCCCCTTGACGGAGAAGCGGTAAGTACTTCGATTTTGAAGAGAGCCTTAACCTAACCATTCTGTCGAAAGAGGCGTTCAAATTTTGCAGTGACCCTCTTACACCAGACCCCAAACCTATCCAGGCCCGTACAACCACCAGACGACTACCACGATAGTCTAGCCGAGTGTCACCGTGACAGACCTCCATAATCCATGACCCTCAAACACACGCGAAAACAACCCCAAAAAACAGCGGAGTAGATGTTAAACACCGAACTGCTGATCAAGGAAGGGTTGTCAGGGGTGGTGGGAAGGTCATGGAGTGTAACGTGTACTCCGTGAGCTTTTGTGTCACCAATCCAGATCCTGCAGCCTCGTTCTGAGATCGACTCATATAAAAGACCGCCGCACGGCGATATGTGTGTTCATGTTCTTTGTGCACCTGATCGAGAGGAACTGACCATGCTCACCTGCGAAAGTTGCCACAAGAAATTTACGGAAAAGCGAAATGTAATTCGCTATGAAAGCGAGCAACATCACCACCTCCAGCATTCTGTAAAAAAAAGAGAAGAAAGACAAGAAGTTAGGAGATTGAATTTCGAATGCGGGAAATGTTGGTGCACTTACAAGAGGCCTTCCAATCTGGCACATCACCGGCGCGTTGTCCATGGGGACCGATCTGCTTCACGGCGTGCTACGATACTTCAAGAGAGTGGTAATGTGTCGTTGGCTGAGTCAGTACTACCCCCCAAACGATCACCTTCAACAGCAGAGGTCACCTACACCCGACCAACAGGAGGGTCAAGCTGGTATAACACCACTCCACGGCTTTGATGTACCAACCCAATCCGTTATTTCACCATACCAATCTATACAACCTACGTCACCAGATCGTTTATACCCGACGTTTTGTCTCTCCAGCCGGCTAACTTGTTTGCGGATTCGAGAGAGCAACCCGTTAATTTTTTCCTAGGACACGGACCTCGCTGCCCAGTAACGCCAAGTATTTTACAACGTCCAATACACGACGCTACATCGATGTCGCACAGGCCTTGATGAAAGTTTACAACAAGGTTTATCACCACAGTATTGGACGAGCACCGACCCAGGTCACAGTCAAGCAGCAAGACGTCGTCCGCCAGCGTTTAAATGAACCGACCACGACACCCCTGAAACGAGTTCGGTTTCAAGTAGGGGACCAAGTCCGTATCGGTAAAGTCAAAGGCTTGATTGAAAAGTTTTTTTTACCTAATTGAAGTACAGAACTCTTTCGCATAAAACATCCTCGACGCCCGGTCGTGTAGTCGTTAGAAGACTTGAACGGCGAGATGTTGGCTGCTACGACACGTCACCACCACGTCTGAGACTTCAGGTGGAAGCGATACTGAAGACGGAAAAACGCCGGGTAAGACCTTCCATTTGGGTCAAGTGGTTGGGTTGGCCTGCGAGTTTCAGTTACCTATTTAAAATACCCCACGCCTGCACGGCGGTGAGTAGCTGGACAACCCTTGACGAAGATACCTCCTGGTCGATAAGGTATGGACCGACAACCCTGGTGGACTTAGATCCCCATTGGCCCACGACCTCCCCCCCGTTCAACGACGTCACTGACACCCCGGGCCGGTCACCAGCGTCACGGACACCCACGCCACCAGCGTCACTAACACCGCCGTCACCTACACGGCTACCCCCAGGTAGCGACGACCTCCACTAGCACGGATACACGTTTTCAACACCGTTCTCATCCCTCATCGCTTGCGTGACGGTAAGTGACAAGTCGTTCTTTACCCCAGCTCTCCTACACGCTGCCAGGTTGAGTCATCCTCTCCTCCGGATCGGATCATGTGGTGTTACGGGTAATGGCAGCCGCTCTACGACACGGTGCCCTGGGTGAACTTTCGCGAAGGCTTGCCTGATCCACAGATGTTTAACCATAACGTCAAGACGGTCGTGGTCGTTGACGATATGATGACCGAGGCCGACGAGCGTGTGACGGCGCTCTTTACCAAGGGAAGTCATCATCGGAACGAGGGAAAAGACCACCGCACGATCAGCTTAAACGCGCAGTATTTTGTGCTGTTCAAAAATCCCAGGGAAGTCTCACAAATCAACCAGATCGCCAAACAGATGTACCCGGGTCATACGGCCTTTGCGCGACACGGGAGCCCCACGAGTATTTACTGATCGACTTAAAGCAAACGATGCCCGATCCTCCTCGTTTACGCACATCCAGGTCGTGTACATGCGGACGGTATAAAAGCCAACAGCAGACGTCCATACGGCTCAGTCTTTAATACCCCACTTGTGGATGGATAGATGGATGGGCAGCATGTCTGCTCGCGTGCAGAAACAGTTACCGACGTTACGTTGACGTGTCTGTGCGAGTGTGCCCAGTGCTCGGAAGGCCCGATTGCAACCGCTCAAAACACAGCTTTTAATCTTGGCTAACAAATCCGTCAGTCTCAAACGGAAACTTGCCATTGTCCGACGTGGTGGATTTTTACTCAGTGCTCTAGTCGCACCCCTCTTAGGTCTCGTGAGTTCGATTTTGACCGGGAAACGTTAACACCACCCACGATCCACTTCAGCGCACAAGAGGATGACGTCGGTGAAAAAGACGGCGTTGGTGGAACCTCGGTTATTGGACGCGCTTCTACGACCACCAAGACACACGACACACCCCACCCCACCAGTGCAGTGCAGTACCCTGTAAACCAACCAGGCTTGACCAGGAGATGGAAGCGATATTACGACGACCGAGACTGCCGTACACGGAGAAAGTTCAACAGTTCGGCGTCTCAACGTTTGCACTGACAACCACGTCACGAGACGGTGTCTAACGCATCGAAGACGAGGTGTTGAGCAGTGTCTCTGACCGTTTTTTGTAAAAAAGCGCACGCGTTATTACAACGCATCAAGACGCATCTGACCACAAGCTGAAACGAGACGAGGGCTTTAGTCATCGACGGTCGTGTTCTGACCGAGACGCATATGGTGAATCTCATCAACGACGCCCTGCGAGATTGACGGTACGGTGCGGCCCGAGGCCGTGAAGTATTGGTCCGGGCGTTCAAAGCTATGAATATCCAGAGAGATTGGATCTCCAACAGAACATGGTGGATCCCAGAGCATCCCACTTTCAGTCGATCGGTCTGACACCTTCACGCTGCAGCAGGTCAAGACCCGCTACCTCCCTCGCCTCAATTCAGGGCCTCCATAGCCCGATCGATACCTCATCTCCCGTGGGAGGTGACCCCGTTGCAGTGCCCTTATTCACCTCAGGGAGAACCTCAAAGAGATCACCCGCAGGGCGAGTCACTGGTCGACAGCGACGGTCACCTCCGTTGGAGTCCCTATTAAAACTTCAACTTGTTCACCGGAGTGGGGAAACCCTACTGACACGACGGGAACGACATCTCCCGCCACGAGTTTCAAGGCTGCTACACCTTGTTCTCTTTCGACCTAGCTGTCCCCCAACCTACACATCGACTCTGAGTTTATCCCCGTTCAGAAACGCGACCTCCGTCTGAGATGAAGTTCCGTACTCCCCTTCCCAAGACGATCAACGCGTTTTGTTACGCAGAATTCGACAACGTGATTGAAGTGGATCTTAACCGACATATCCTGTGTGACTTTCAGACATAAACCCAACCACGCTAAAGGCATAGAGGTGAGCGAGACAAAGTAGTGGCCACACGATGTACACCACACAACTTCAGCTAGTGTTGGACGAAGACCCCCGGACGTCGCACGCGTTCAATGTGTGTTTCTCCAGAATCATACACCACCCCACCCACATCCACCCGTCGGGTATATCTTAATTACTGACCCGTTTGATCGACCCGGTGAATATTGGGTGGCTGTGTTCTTTGATCGTGAGGGTCAGGGCGAGTATTTCGAATCGTACGGCTTACCTCGTGTCACCCGTGATCACGCGGTGGTTGACCATGACGACACGACGTTGAACGTGGAATACACAGACGTTACAAAGTGACACGACGGCCGTGTGTGTCGCAGATCATGGCCCTGTGTGAAGGACCATCCTTGGGGAACAACGTGATGGTGTACGATCGGACGTACCACATTCGCTTAACAAGAGTTTTAGTAAACCCAACATACGCCCTCATGGGGTGTTCGTGGGTTGACCATGGAAACATCCAGCCATCC
>JAVFBX010210311.1:0-11994 GCA_034783855.1 Mopalia kennerleyi
CCCCCCCCCCCCCCCCCCCCCCCCCCCCCCCCCCCCCCCCCCCCCCCCCGGGGAGGGGCAGCATCACAGGGCCCATGAGCTTATGAAAATCTGTGGTTGGCTTAGTTCAAGAAACATTATTTGGAGGAGGGAGTGCCAATTTTCTGAGCCCAAAAATTATCTTGTAGGAGCAGTGGTAATAATAATAATAAGCAGGGACCACTTTCACTAAATGTTCTACGACAAAAAGATATCAACCATAAAATTAACCTCATGTCATATCTTTTGGTGTGGAAAAAGATTTGGCAGGAGGATGCTTGATTGATTTATGGTGTTTAATGTGGTGTAGTTCACTTATATAACGGCAGAATATTTCCAAAGAGTTCAACAACAACACAATGATAATATGTTTATATATACAATCGCTCTGTTGGAAAATTAATGTTCCTCCATAGCTGGCAGCATAAACATACTTCAATTATACCGTCTTTAGCCAGAGGGCATTTTGAGAGGATCATAGGTTCACAACCATGTTCAATTTTACTGAAATAAAACTTGAGTTACAAAAACAAGAAACTCACAAGCCTAGATTTAATTACATCAAATAGGGAACCATGGAAATTTACCTTTAAGTTTTTGAGAACTAAGGTTTTATCTATTCCTTTCAAATCCAGTTGAAGCTGTAACAGACCCTATAAAAACAGAAAGAGATTTATAAACTTTAAAATTCATTGGACCGATTTACTTCATAGAGCTTAGTCTCACACAGTAAATCAATGCACATGTCAGTAACAATTTATCAGAGGTCAGAGGGCATCTATTTGGGGAATTACACTGTGGGTTATTCCACTCAGATGGCAGTTTACCAGTTCAGTGGGTAAGGAAACCATGGATATTTGTAAACCAATGGTCAGACAGAAACGGAGCATTAACCCTTTGAACCCTGGATTCCCTCACCCATCAGTACATATACATTTTAATGTCATAAGAAAGGGCCGGTTAATAGGTCCTTAGGGTTTAAAGGGTTAAAAATTAAAACTTCAGGAAAACATTAACAAATTTACAGCTGAATTTAAGACACCACATCTTATTGCTCTTGAGAACAGAAAAGCTGGGATTTGCCAAATTTCATTTGATAAAAACATACAAGTTTATTAAATTGACAGGACAGAAATGGTTGAAAGCCTATGCTTTATAAAACTTGTTAAAATGACATAGGTCTCAATTAGTGTCTCTTGTGTGTCCTGTGTAAGGTTATGATGGATGTGTCTCATGTATCACATGTATACCACAGATAACCTGATATATTTTGCTCCCACTTATTACGACCCATCCACAGATATTTTCTATAAATATATCGAACAACTGACCTGTACAGCACTATAATCCAGTTCTGTTATGTTTTTACAATCTAGAACAACTGATGGGCTGGAAGCTAAAGAAAAAAAAAACAAACAGGAGATTTAAATTAAATTCTTTTAGTTTGCCATACATATTCTACAGTTCATAACTTATGCATGATTTTGAACGTCTCTTTTATCAGGAGTCTAATAAACAGTTACTAGGCAGAGAACTGCATCTTTTTTTTCCTCCAGAAATAATTATAAATGGACATTTTTTAAAACAGTTTCAAAAGTGTGTGAGACTTTAATTTGACCTGTTAAGCTAGCTGTAGATTGATTGACATGGCACTCACAGGACAATACAAAGACATCACAAACATATCAGCTTCCTGTTCCTCTTTAGCTCAGAAAGCACCACAGCAATAAGAAGCTACCACCGACCACCAGCTCTAAGTCATCGAAACTGGTTGCAACAGATTGAAAACAGTTAAGTGTTCTTCACACTCTTGAAACTTAGTGAAACTGGAGAAAACAAGTTGCACGTGTTCTACTTTTTATGGCGAGTTTCTTTTGTTTGTTTATTTGATTGAGGTTTAACGTCATACTCAAGGGTATTTCACTTATATACGAAGGTTGTCCACTTCACACTGCTTGTTGCCTAATTTTGGTGGAAAACTGAGAGGAAACCTTGTTAAAACCACCTCTGCAATTGCCAGAGCTACATCGCGTGACTCACGCATATACCTGATGGTCGACAGACGGAGTCAATCTCGTAAACCCTAAATTGAAGTAGGATTATTAAGCTTACACGTGAGCCTTATGGCAAGTTGCAATCAATTTAACCAGTCTATACACTCTTTAAAATCAGTTTCAGCCAATTTCTCTCAGTTGCTATTCTCAGCACTTTGGTCTAAAGTTGCACAGAGTTGCAGCCAGCTTCATTTATAATATGTCGATTTACACTTAGCTGAAATTATCATGGGATCCGCTAAAGTGGTACAAAACAAGTGGGGAAAACTGATAGCATTCTGCATTACAAACAGGCGGACTGACGGACGAGAAAACCTATATTCCCTTTTTAGGAAAACTGATATTGGACTAGTAAATAACAACTTGAGGATAACAATTTCATTTCCAATAAAGATCCATTCAATACATCTTATTCTTCTTTTTACTTGAAATATATATTTATAAGGAGGTGCATGAATCATTAAAAACTTACAATTAGCAGCTTGAGTACAAATGGTTTCCTGGATATACTCCATTGAAGGAAAACTTAAGCCTTTGTCAACAAAAACTCCCAATGGAACCTCTGTGTTTTCACTTGTCTGAAAACCAAAACAGATAAGTCATGACTTTATCAGCGTCTGTCCTCCCCCAATCATGTACAGCCATCTTTAACAGCCCTCAACTCAAATGTGAGTGAACATACATGTACAGTCAACATAGACAACAAAATTGCTGGGAAGTCTTTACGTAATTGTTTGCGCAGATATAAGAGGTCAAGTGTGTCACATGGTCACGCGTTTATTACTTGCAATTTTGAATGTGTATCTGAAAACGCAGACTTACGAGTGCTTGAGGTTTATAGGAGTTAAAATGATCCCATTATTCATGGTTAGATACAAAAACAATTGTTACGTCAAAAAGTGTTCCACTTATATACTCTTTTCATGCAATAAACACATGCAACACTGGATTCAACTTCCAAGACCCCAAAATAACAAACTAGAAAAATGGTTCAGCAGGGGGATTTATAATTAATTCTGATATGATTGATACCACAGCGGTGTATCCAACAGTAATTATCACTCTAACTCAACCACAAAATGTGAAGTGTTTCTCTCTGTTGGAAAGTTAATGTTCCTCCAGTGCTAAGTAAAGCAGCATGTCTTTAGTTGAAACAAACTGGGGCCACTTTCACAAAATCACGTATGACAATAAAATATCGTATGATATTTTTACGTTATAGTTTAACATAATGTAATTTTATCGTACAATATTAATTTATTGACGACGTTTTGTGAAAGTGGCCCCAGATCCATTACCATATAAAGACAATTTGATATGCCATTGAAGTAAACAGTATAAAAATTGTAATATTAACATTTGAGACATTGTGTGTAAGAAGAAATATTGAACATTTTACAGCTGGTGGTTCTGGATGGTGCATTAGTCAACATAATCCCCAGTAAAACCAGATAACACTCAGCTCAAGGGCAAATTTGAATACATTTCTTCACATTTGTTTTTTGTGTAAAACTTTGCTTCAATTACCAGTACAAGAAACCACTGGGTTCACCAACTGAAAATTTTGACATGTTTGTAAAATATTGTGTTTAAAAATTTTTAAAAAAGAACTTACTTTGACTCGAGGCCTTGCAATTGGATAAAGTAAAATGATAACAGACACTCCCACGCCAGCTAATATACCATACTGAAAAGGAAGGCCACAAGAAGAAACTATTAAAACAAAAACCCTTTTAAATTCTAATGCATTTTATCAAGTAGAGTAATTACATGTATTAAGATCTATTTAGAAACTTGTCACTGGGAGATTATCTAGAACATGAGATGATTAATCGATTTTGATTAATCTACATTTCTGTGCCACTGGGATTACTTGTTAGAAATATATAAAATACAGGTATATTTGCTAATTGCTTAGGTTTTCTAATCACTCCCTATAATGGGCCAAATAATTCTTTGATCAGTATTGATTGATTTAATTACAGAACTTAATCCTATGCTAAAGGGCTTGTATGTTTATTTTTGGGGTTTAAAACATACTCAAGGGTATTTCACTTGTTTGACGAGTTGACTGATATTCCTTGCTTAAATATGGTGGAAAAACTGAGATATGATTTTTTGATTGATGTGGGTTTAACGTCGTACTCAAGGATATTTCACTTATATGACAACGTTCCAGCCCAATGGGTGAGGGAAACCACCGTCGACACCACCGGCAACAAACAAAGACAGGACGAGACACTATCAGGATGCAATACAGACACCACAAACATATCGGCTTCCTGTTCCCCTTAGCTCTGAGAGCACTAGGGCAACATGAAGTTCCTTCAATCACCCGCGGAAAACCGAGAAGAAACCTCGATATAGGATTGCAGGAGCTACATCGTGTGACTCATTCATATACCTGATGGTTGACAGACAGGCTCAAACCTGTGAGCAATACATTGACTTAGGATAAGTAGGCCACCACACTAACCACTAAACTACAGGCCCAGTACTATTTATTTCTCAGCAATTCACATTTAGTATCACAATCATCAAATACATGTATGAAGAGTTTTGCTTTAATAAGGGTTTAAAGGTAAATCTAACATAGGTGCAATACCTCAATGCCTATTAGAAATGACAGGAGAAATGTTACAAACAGTGGTACCAGGTCAATTTCTGAAACAAACAAAGCAAATAATATGAATATAGCTGACAGTTACAACTAGATTACTACAACCTTACACGACATCCTTTTTTCAAAAATTGGGATTGGGATTTACTAAAGACAGCCTCCAGGGTATTTCACTTATATGACGACAGATTGTCCACCTCTTATTTTGCCTTACTTATAAAAGGCGGAAAACCTCTTAAAAACCACACAACAATTGCCAGAGCCATGACATATCATGAGTCGATCCTTCACAAACCTGAGGTCTACAGAGGGCCTTGAACCTTTGAGCGGTATATCAGAGGAGGATCAGCAAGCCGACGCGCTAAATACCGAACCACAGCTTCTGAACCTCTTTCAAATGACTGCTATTCTCTACAACTTTGTTGATATCATTACTGCGCCTCCATCAAAATTACAGCTTAATTTGCTAGGTTAGTTACATAACCATGTTGCTTTCTTTGTGACGACTTGCTCAGTGTTGAAATTAAAGCTTTCATCCAACAATATGTATTCCACTAATTTACATGCTTCATGTTTGAATCTTAATTTTACTGAAAAACTTGAACCTTAAATTTTAATGATAATCTGAAAGGGGAAGTGATGGGTTACTAGTAATTGACTCTCCAGGACAGATGCTTAAACAAACAAGGGAAGTAACTCACTGTTGACTTTCCACAATTTCACAACAATTTTGTAGTCGACCATGTAAATAACAGCAGAGATGATGACAGCAGCAAGGGATGAACGAGGAATGAAATAGAACCAGGGAGTTAATACGCCAAGAGCCAGCAACACTAAAGCACCTAAAAACAACAACAACAATATATTCAGTAAAATACCATAGTACAACAATGAATATGAACCATTTTTTATTTTGGAGGAAATCTTGTTGTGAAATATTAATATGTCATATACCATGTATTACTGGTTTACCTATCAAACAACAGGGTAAGAGGATGTTCCCTCCTAGCAACCAGCGGAGGAAAACCAAAAAGAAAACATGTAAACCATGCACCTTCTCTGACGTTCAGTTTTCTTAAGTAGCGTATTTTCTTTTATAATTCTAAAAGGCATTCACACTGGCGCAGAGCTGTACATTAATTAAAAATCATAAACCATCTGATGTTCTAGATAAACTCTCACAGACAAAATTTTTAATAGATTTTAATCTCGTTGTGTTATAGGTATTTGGTTAACCTACAGACCTCTTGAGAGCGGTAATGACCATCTACATGCAGGCCTGTGCTGTAATCTTTTCCAGCATAACCTTAAATTCGGTCCTCTTAAAATTTTTTAGATAACTTTACATTAGTATTTTCCCCTGGTTTGCTAATTTTTAAATACATAAATTTGCCTTTGTGAAAAATAAAACAAAATTGCTTTAAAATACAATTTTCATTGATAATCAGATGACAAAAATTGTCAAAATCATTAGCAAAATGCCAATTTAGAAGACTGCAAAGAATTTCAGAAACCTATAAATCAATCCTTCTAAACTAAGTTTGCATTTCTGTCCCTTCTCCCCAACAGCAAAGGCCTGTACATGGTATATAAAGTAATTGATAAAATGGCAGCCAACAAGATATTCAGTTTGGGTAAGGAATGAATCAGCCTATAAACTATTTTTTTCACAGACATAGAAATTAACCAATGAATATATCTGTTTAAAAGAATGATTATTTAAACCTGTCTAATACAGAGGGAAGTTTTGCCTTAACCAATAGGTCCATTTTCTATTATAAATAGGTTAAAAATCCTAGAACCCAACCTAGATGTAAAGGGGTTGAGCAAACCAATGCACATCGGACTAATCCACGGCATGGCAGTTTTAGTTTTCTAATAAGGCACTGACCTGTTATAACACCACCTAATGGAGTAGCTACTCCACTCTGTGAATTCACTGCTGTCCTTATAACAAAACAAAAAAACAATTTGTATTTAAACACAAGTAAAACAATATCCACATAAAACCATAATTATAAGCAGCTTTTCCCATCTCATTACATCAATGTTAAATGTTTTATCTCACATATTTAAAAAAAATTATTGACATTGGCACAGGGGTGCGGATTGATTAAAGCCGTAAAACCATCTCAGGTCCTAGCTAAATAGGAGTTAAAATCTTCTTATATTCTGTAGTCAAGGAGAAACCATACGGTGGTCTAAACAAATCAGATCTCTTTTGGCTATTAAGGTAACACCCATTATTCGTTCCATGAATCACCTGCAATTATCTTTATTGAGTGAAAAATTACAGAAACTGGGTTCTGGACACTAAATTATTCTACAAGCCTCTGCTGGGGTTAAACCTGGGGGCAGGGGTTAGAATTTTGTGCTGCAGGTTATTCAACACATTGTTAAATGCTGGGGAACTTTACAAGACAATTTTAATTTCTACTGGACATTTCCTGCAAATGTACACACATTTCTAGCCGCCTTATTTCTTTTGGTTTTGGCCTACAGCTACACAAATCTTAAATCATGCTTAATCATACACATGTAGGTTTGCAAAGGTTTGTTACCTGGAAAAGCTGCCTGTGATAGGATAGGCCCCGAAAAAAGAGCTCACTAAATTACCAATACCTGTAAACAAGAAAATAAAATTATTCATACATTTGTTAGTGTTGTTTTTCTCCACAAATTTCAATGATAAAGGTTCAAAGTGATTGCATGGGGTGTTTCTCTGAGATGATGGCCAATGTAACATTTCTCTGGAGTTACATAACTAACAGATCATATAACATTTGACATCAAGCCCATTCCTCGCTATAAAGCCTGCCTCAAACAAGAATTTCTCTGTCGGTGAATTATAATCTGAATCTCTTTCGGCAAGCTCGGGACGCGATTTGACCGCCAGATGCAAGCTATCAAACTTGTTTCAAATCTTGCAACTCGTCGTCTCCAGTTATATTAGCTGTCTTATGCTACAGAAAATGCATGAAATAAATTTTGTACAATTTTACAAAATTGGAGTTCAAATCAACCAAAAGGAAAGCAATTTTGTTAATTGCAGCCATATAATTACCTATAGCAATGAGTTCTTGACTTGGATCCAATTTGTAGTTACTTTTTCGGGCTGAAAATAAAAATAAATGTTTTGTTTGATTGGGGTTTTTAGGCATGCTAACAGATATACTAACGTGAAAACATAACAGCCAAATGGGGGGAATTAAACCACCCACAAACTCAAGGACAACAAGTGAGGACACATTGGGCAAAATTAAAGCCCTAGACATGACAGAAAATCGGCTGGGCTACCTCATGGCTCCTCGCCACTAGAGCAATGGGCCTGTATTCATAAAGCTGTATTTCTTAAAGTTAAGAATTTTCAAACATCATTTTAAATAGTAAACACCAGTTTGTGGAACTTTTTATGCTCTTAAATGAAAGACATTAAGTGAAAATAAAAGGCTGAAATTAAAGAACTGAAACTTTTAGACAGTTTTCATAACACAGTTATTATCATTGGTTCTGTTATAAAATCTTACCGAATGCTTTCCCAATGGCCACTATCTCAATGATACCTAACAAAGGAACGATAGCGAATCCAGCACCTATATCCTATACAAAACACAAAAACAAACACCTTAATTTATAAAACTCATTATTTGCTTGCTAAAATGATTAGATAATCTGCTGCGGTTAATAAATGTCGATTCCTTGGTGTTTACACAGTATTTGACTTATATAATGGGGATGTGTTCCAAAACTGTTTGTTTGTTTAATTCAGGTTTAACACTGTACTTTATTTCACTTATATGACAGAGTACCGTCCTAATGGATGCAGAAAACCTCCTTTGACAACACTGTCAACAAACAAAGATAAAGATAGGACAAAAACAGGACAATCGTAGAAAGCAATACAGATTGGCTTCATGTTGCCACACAGCTCCAAGATCACCATGGCAACACGAATCTCCCACCCAACCCTCTGTCCAAAAATGCAAAGAACCACAGTACCAATAGTACCAATATAATGTTACATGTTTTGTTCTGTAAAATATAATGTTCCTCGAGTGACAAAAGAAGGGAGGGTGTCCAAGCTAGAAACATCCTACTCTTAGCCAGAGGTCATTTCCAAGGTCAAGGTCACTTGTTGATAATCTGATATTTGTCAGAAAACCAAGCACAAAACAGCCAGATTTAAATACAGTACATCTCTATTTTGAAGTATTTATTAATGACTGACAAAATCTCACCGTGAAAACTTCACTTGTAGTCAGCGTAATGTTTCCCGATTCGAACACAAATGATGGAGGTTTAACCTCTGGAAAGCCAGCTCTGAGATGACCATTCAACGTCAATGATGTTATGTTATGAGACTCAAGAGCTCCCGCAATACCAGCTGTGGTTATGACAATTACAGCGTTACGAGCTGGAAAACAAATTGGGATTATCAATATTAAAACTTTGTTATATTATTTTTTCAAATCCAACAAACTATGTACTAAAAAGAATAAAAAGATAACTCAAGAGTGACAAAACTAGAAAGAACACACCCTGATAAATTTATATCAAACTTCAAATAGTTTCAAAGGGTCAAGATAATTTACCATATTTTTACATGCTGTATGAGTTAATATAAATGCAACTAAGTGCCTCCATGTTTGCAATGCTTGGGGGGACTAAAGATACTAAATTATCTCCCTTTTTTACCATGACTAAATTGTCTCCCTTTTTTACCATGATGTAATGCTCTTCATATAAACTCTGGAGAATTTTTACGAAATAGTCCTCTCAAAAGGAAAATAATAAAACAATTTGAAAGAAAGAATGATCTTTTTCTTGATGGATTTCTGCTATCTCCAGGTTTACATATACATGTAGTTTGCTACCACATCGTATGTTTATAGTAGCACTAGCAGAGACAGAGGTGTACAGTTTTGGTCCAAATATTACTACATGTATTTAAACCATATGGAACAGTGTATAACATAAATTGCAATATCATTGTGTTGAGAATTGATTGAATGGTGTTAGCCCAGAGCTCAAGGGAATTTAACAATGGTGTCGCCAAGAATAATTCCAACAGCCATAACATATGAAGTGTTTTGATAATGTTGGAAAGTTAATCTTCCTCAAGACAACATTGCTACACTTCAAACAAACTGCCCATAGCCATGGCTATAGTATTATTAAGTTAATCAGTTGTGGATTTGTTTTGTTTGTTTGTTTGATTGATGTTTAACGCCGTACTTAAGGTTATTTCACTCTCATAATGGCGTGCCAGCCGAATGGGAGAAGGCAACCACCATTTAGCACCAATGCCAACAAAGAAAGACAAGACAGGACAAAACATGACAATGACAGGAGGTTCCCAAAGACATCATGAACAGGTCAGCTTCATGAAATTACCATGGCAACAGGAAACTCTCTCAACCCTTTGCATCAGCTCATTGGTAGTGGATAGCGCATTGGTAAATGTATTAATGTTGAAACCAAATATCAGCGGATCATAACGAGTTATAATCTCTTCTTTGATATTTTAACATTACACAAAAAAAAATCATAAACAATCATATATGACTTTGTCCAAAATACTATATGATTTTTCAATGGAAATTTATCAGATTTTATAAATATCCTTTGGGATTTTTCTATTATGCCATATGATTTTTCCGTAATGATATGGTCCTTACCAGTACACAGCAGCCATAACAACTTCTTGAGAACCTCCTTCCATAGTTTACGTTCCTCAGGGGCTACCTCTTTCCATTTTATATCTCGCACTTGCTATTAAAACAAAAACGAAAATCAACAAATATAAAAAAATGTTAGGACTTCAATTACTTGTGTATAGTGAAGAAGACTGTCGTTGGTGAAACACATCTCAACAGACGTGTAATACAAATAATAGATTATGAGCTAGTCTAACATTTTAAATCACAATTCCTTGAGCACAAAAACATTACTTATTGTTTTTTTATGGACAACTTCTTAGAATGGGAGAAATTTAAATGAGGTATAATATGATAGCAAGTTGTTGTTGTTACCTTTAAAAATATGAGAATAACCAGACAGATGAGTCCCATTGTTAAGTCCCAGAGGCTGAAATGGAGAGATTTGAAAAGTTATGACTCACAAAAATGCAATTTTAGAAACTCTGTGACTGATTGCTCAAGGCATTTTCACTTTCGTGTATAAACAGTTGTTCTTAGTCACACCTATATATACATTAACATAAAATTTGAGGCATTTTAGTTTGCTAGAAAATTAATGTTCCTCAAGTGCTGATTACTTACATGACTAGATCTTAACTGCCCTTAACCAGAGGGCTACTGTCATACATCGGCGGCTTTTATATAAATGTACATTACCCTAACATTTGAGGCGTTTTAGTTTGCTGGAAAAGTAATGTTCCTCAAGTGCTGAGTACTTAGTTGTAGAGCATGACTAGATCTTAACATACTGCCCTTAACCAGAGTGCTACTGTCATACATCAGTGCTTTTATATACATATCCTGTCGTAGAAAAATAAAATTTTGCCCCCCCCCACAACCTGGATACATACATGTATTTGTATGTATCCATGTTTTGGTATTTGTATTGTACAGAACAAACATTTTGTTTGCTTCCACTGAGATTCGAACTCTGGGTCTCTGGCTAGCAGGGTCAGCGCTCTAACTGACTGAGCTACAGAGGCTCGCGCTAGAATGACCACAAATTTTCATCCAAGCCAAGGCAGCAAAACTTTCTGACATAAGGTTGATTGATATGACCGGTGTTTAACGCCACATTCAGCGGTACTTCAGCTACGCTGTGGCGTGAACATATAGTCAAAACTCTTTTATCCAAGGTTCTTTATTTAGAGATAAATTTCCATCAGACTGCACCCTTGGCAGTCACTAAATAATAACTGTAAAATCTTACTTTGTTTGTGGAATGTGTTTGAATGTTTCATAAACTTGATGAAGAAACTCTCTTGGAATGCCTGATAAGCCTAAAATATCCTGAAATGGAAAAATAAAATATTCATTTGAATCATAATCAGTATTTATATATTCTTACATATGTAAACGTAGGTTATTTAGGGATTAATTTCCACATCTGTTACTGAATATGGTTATAATTGTGTATACATTTGACTTTATTTGTTATGCACTGACAAAGGTTATCGGTAATTATTATGAACAATATTTAGTGACTTGAAGTACCCTAAAACTTCTAGCAGTTGGGACAGAGAAAAAGGCTTTACCACAGGGGTCTTACATGTTATTTCTGTGGACTGTCCGAAAATTAGAGTGTCCGAACTTTAAGAAGTTT
>JAVFBX010210322.1:0-11994 GCA_034783855.1 Mopalia kennerleyi
GTCTCAACCTGCAAAATTTTCTGAACTAGAATCTGTTCAAACTAAGAAAGTGTTATCCCAAAATAACGAAAATACTGCAGGTCTTCCAATGGTTATGCAAACTTATTTTCGGAGGATCGATTTTAGGTTTCCCAAATTGTTTGCAGTGTTCATCTGCATTTTGTCACTGATTTTGACATTATAAAGCAATTTGGCTTTATTTGTCAAAATTGACACATTTATGTATTTAACAAATCAGCAAAGCAGCACCAAATGCCAATGTTAAGTATCCCCCAAAATAATAAAGGATTGATTTTAAGGTTATAGCAGGAAAGATTACAGTACAGGCCTGTAGACTGTATTTTGATTTAATACAACATTCATTGCTATTGTAAGACAGTCGGTGAGTAAACAGACTGGTATAATCTTAGTGTCAACCTATCCATTCATTAATACAAGGGTGACTAGAGCACGGAGTTAAAGAGGCTTGTATTTAGAGAGGCCAACTGTTCACTCCCATACTGAGTGCCCAGACAGTGACCACTAAATGACCACTCCAGGTAAACACATCTACACCTGGATATCTCTCATTAATAACCAGCTATATGCTTACTCAGCTTACTCACAAATCAGGTTCACATTGAATATATCTGTATTGAATATTTGTCTTAAAGTGATATGGTCCTTCAACTCTCCCACCCACCCCTCTCTAAAACAGGTAAAGTTAAGCCATTACATGATTTGTACAAAGTTTTGTCAAGAAGCAATCAAATTTTCATGCAGGTAAGATAATTGAAAATTTTATTAGACCGTCAAATTATTTCTCCTCGCTCATAAGGGTATGTAGGCCATTTATACTATTTTTTAACGGTTGAAATTAATAATATAATTCAATACTTTGTTAATTATACCAACTGGGATTAAAAGAAGTTGTAAAGAGCTGAAAATAATCAACGTAATCAGGGAAATGGGTTCTATTAAATCCTGGGCAATCAGAACTTATTTAATAAATATTATTTTGGGGAAAAAATGTCCCCTTTGTTAATTGTTTAAGTTTGTACTGTACATGCATCCTCCAGGGTCAACTGAGGAGGGTCACAGTATTATGGCTACTTAATTCTTTCCTGTTTGATTAATTGGGAATTAACTGTTAAGGTCTTACTCAAGGGTATTTCACTTATGTGACTATGGATTGTTCACTTCACACTGTTCCTTGCTTAATTATGGTGGAAAAGCGGGGGGAAACCTTGTAAAAACCACCCCCCTGGAGCCAAACCATGTGACTCAGTCATATACCGGATTGTCACAGATGAACTCCTGTGAACAGTACATCGAAGCAGGGTTATTAAATGCACACATTAACCACTAAACCAAGGCCGCAGGCCTTTTTCCTATGAAAGGACAGCCAATCATATAGCAGCAGCCTTTGGGCACAGAGCAATTTGTTTGGATCGCAAAAATGTCTCAATACTTAGCTCTGGAGCTGGATTCATTTTCCAACATAAGCACTTCATATTTGATGTTTCCCTGTTTGTTTGAATGTCAGCTACTGTTGGAATAAATCACTATTATTAAGTGCAATACCCTTGAGCATGGCAAAAAAAGAACCACCAATCAATCTTAATACTGGCATGCTGAATTGAAACCAGCAAATCATTCATAGGTATATAATACATGTACATAATGTAATATATATTTATTTGCAGGTTAAATGCAATGTGTGAATGAGTGTTAGTATATGTGTGAGGGGGCTCAAGAAAAATTCGTTTTGTCCTTATTGAACCTCTTCAGTAAATCAAGCATTACTATTTATAATTATTATTATTATTCTGTACTCTGATTATAGTCAGTTTGTAAATTGATTTTCACTAGTAGTTTGATTCCAAGGTATATTCCGTCGCCATATCTCATCTTTATCTGAAAAGAATAGATAACTTTCGCTGACAATGAGTTTAGATAGAATTCTGATAAGGAAAATCTTTGCTTTAGCTTTGACAAGTTTTGCAAAGCTGACTAATCGGCATTCATAGTTTTACAACTCGACTACATTCATCATATCCTGGTGCTTGTAATATTGACAGTCAACACCATCTTCAGCCTCCTTATAACTAATCACATACCGGCTTTTCGAAAATGTGCATGAGTTTTATTTCCGGTGTGACATTATGTAACCCAGATCCATGAAGTACACCTTTGTCATCCCTGGATTCACCACTATATATTGGTATTAGAATACACATTTGTACCTCCTCCTGTTCAGAGTTTAGGGCCAGTTATTGTTTATAATCAGTGAAAATGCTGGACAAAAACTGTTTTTTTTTAATGCAAATTACCTTTGAGTATGTTATAATTGATGTTACATTAATGAATGGAAAGAATGCTTGTGTTTTTTGTTTGATTGAGGTTTAACGACGTACTCAAGGGTATTTCACTTATATGACGACGTGCCAGACCAAAGGGTGAAAGAAACCACCCTCGACATGAAGCTCCCGCCAACCGCCCGCTGGAAAGTATGCAGCTAGTGTTATTTACAGGTCACATGATACTGGTATTGGGTAATCCAAATCTTTGCTGTAGATTGATTGATGCATAGATTGGTGTTTTGTGCCATGCTTATGCAAGGGCATTTCACTATAAACAATGGCACCATTATATTCCTACAGTTATCAACACTAGCAAAACCATACAATGTCAACTGTTTGCTTTAAAGTTGATGGGTAGAAAAATCTTCCTCCAGTGCTAAATAAAGGTAGCCTTGCTAGACTCCATACAGACTGCTGAAGTACTGTTAGTTAAATTAGACATCCAGGCAATGAAAAAAAAAACAGTTTCCAGGCAAGTCACTGATAAAAACACTGACTTAATAATTTTCATTAGATACATTATAGGGTAGATGAGTGTCGCCGCATAACACTGGCTGGAAGTTGTGAAAACAATTAGGCGATTAGCTCCGGGCCTGACACAACAAACAGAAATTTAACTGATTGTAGTTGATAATTAAAGTTTGAGTTGTCGTGGGAACAAGGGATAAAGTTAGCTTCCATCAAATGGCTTGTCATAGTTAGCTCTACGAGTGAGGAAGCGTAGGTTACACAGCTGTCATGTTCTATCCTTGTTAAAACACAATCCAGTCTAACATGTGCCGGTAAACGCAGACTACAGCAACTGTCTGCTTTATATAGTCTACAGGTTTACATGTAATATATGACCACCTTTGGGTCTTTACAAATTGTCGAGCTTGTTCACAACGGTGACTGTCTATCAGACGATTACAATCAAGCAGCAGTGTAGTTGTCGAATACATTTAATTAATATAGTTTATATAACCTGTAGTGCAAAGTTATATTTTCAGAAAGCTGAATGAGTTTCTATATACACATAATATATTGTTATCACTGGATTATGTAACAAGCAAACAACGGAATATCTGATTCATGAAGTTAAATGCATCCCTTCAAGCGAAGTGCTATATAGCTTGACAACATTAGCAGTTGGATTCTGCACAAATTACTGTATGATGGGACACTCTTTTAAAATACTGTATCCTTGGATTATGTGACATTTCATGACTTTTTGGACAATGTGATTACAATTGGATTATGCGACACACTTTCATGACTTATTGGATGATGTGATACTTCGGTAGAATCCGTACAGTTGGATTATGTGACACACTTTCATGACTTATTAGATGTGATACTCTGGTAAAACATTATACTGTTGGATTATGTGACACTATTTCATGACTTATTGGACAATGTGATACTTCGGTAAAACACTGTAGAGTTGAATTATGTGACACACTTTCATGAATTATTAGATGTGATACTCTGGTAAAACACTGTAGGGTTGGATTATGCGACACACTTCCATGACTTATTAGATGTGACACTTTGGTAAAACATGCTAGGATACTCTGGTAGAACACTTTACAGCTGGATTGCATGGGACACACTTTTATGAGTTAATTTGATGTAACACTTTGTTAAAACTCTATAACATTTATGTGCTGTCACATCCTTTTGATGGATTATTGGATAAAACTGCAGTTTAATACATTAGGCAATTATATTACACTTTAAATGAATTACTGGATGATGTTACACACTTTTGATGAAAAACTGGATGGTGTTGCACACTTTCGATGAATAACTGGATGATGTTGCAACTTTCAATGCATTACAGGATGAATGTTGCACACTTTCGATGAATAACTGGATGATGTTGCACAGTTTTGATGAATTACTGGATGAATGTTGCACACTTTCGATTATTAACTGGATGATGTTGCACACTTTTGATGCATTTCTAGATGATTTCACACACTTTAATCAATTACTGGATGGTGTTGCAGGCTTTTGTTGAATTACTGGATGATGCTACACAATCTTGTTCAATTACTGGATACTGTTAGTGACTTTTGATCTGCATCACTTATTATATATGAATAATTTACAGTTGTAAATTACCTTTGATTCTTGTGAGTACAAAACTAGGTTTTTACATGATGAACTTTTGATATTTGGGTCTGGGAATATTGTCATAGCTTTACCTTATTGAATGATAGAATTAACAGAAACTAATGCTGATCTATAGACCCATTGGATTGTGCAAAGACATTGGATTAAGGGAAGCAATTCAGTTAGTTGGGATTCACCATCTTTGACCAATCCAATGACCTTGAGAGGTATGTAAGGCATTTTGAGATTTGCATGAGGCAATCTGCTTTATGTCATAATCATGATTGATAATGTGAGGCTCTTCACTAGTTTATAATCAATGACATGTGATTGAGGTTTAATGTTTGCACTCAAGGGCATTTCACTTATATGATGACAGACTGTCCAAATCTTACACTACTTCACTTAAATACAGCAGCTTACTCAATCAAACACAGTGCACACTTCAGAAAACCACCTGCGGGACTGCCAAAGTCACCTCATTCATAGATTTTGTAAAAAAAAAATATATATATTAATCTGAAAATATACCTGTATTATTACTGACTAGTACGAAAACATTTCCTTTTAGAAGTAAAGAACATAATAGTTCTCTTTTATTTTTGTTTTTTTAAGAACCATAGATCACTATCACTGTGAGCAAAAACCAACAGGCTTTCCAAGCCTAGACAACGGAATATTATTGTATGATATTGGGATGTAAGCTTATAATATAAAAAGGCCTTTGGGGAGATCAGCTGTTGTCTATATTGTTACATCCCTGTAGCACTGTGCACTGTCTGCCTTATTAATCATGTGTTCCTGCATCTGTATTTAAGTTTGTTTGTTTGATTGGCGTTCAACATTGTACTCAAGGGCATTTCACTTATATAACGACCAACTATCCGCTTCACACTGGTCGTTGCCTAATTACGTTGGAAAAACTGCTGTAAACCTCACAAAAACCATGGAGCCACATCGTGTGACCCACTCATATACCTGATGGTTGACAGGCAGACTTGATCCCGTGAATGGTAAATCAAAGTAAGATTACTAAGCACATATGCTACCACTAAGCCACGGCCCCTCTCTATTTAAGAACTATACAAATACTGGGTTTGTCTCTTCAGACACTAGTTGTTTCCTGTGAGTTTATTCAATAGGAATGGAAACTCTTATAATTTCTAGTAAAACAAAAATGGCATTTGAGTTCTACTGCTTGAAAGATGAGATTCCCATGTACTGACAAAATTGTTAATGGTTGTTCTTTTGTGTTAACGCAAGTCAAGTCTTTCACTTGCATAATTTTTTTGAATATAAGGAAGATACTCCAGTAACTATAAACTTAGGTGGTAGAATTTTAAAGCTTGAGACCTAACAAAGGTATGAGATTGATAAGTTAAGCATATAATACTGTATATTAGTCTATCATCTATGTTCATCCGACTTAATTCTTTTCATAGAAGACCACATAGGAGTAAGTTAATTGCTTAACAACAGAAGAGCTGCTCATTATTGTTGTAATCTAAAATGCCATAGTAAGTTTTAATCGGTGTTAATGTCTAGTGCATATAAATATTTTTTACTTGTGCCCTGAAAGTTCAAAGGTTCAAAGTTGGATGCGTTCTCCCAGGATTAATTGGTATTCTGGTACTTAACTATTAATATTAATATAGCAGCTATTTATTTTAAATGTTGACTAAATCCTGTGTCATTTAGTTTTGTTTGTATGACTGGGGTTTAACGTCATACTCAGGGGTATATCACTTAAATGACAATGGATTGGCCATTTCACACTGTTCCTTGTGTAAATATGTTGGAAAACCTGGAAGGATGCAGTATACCGGGGGTTTACAGATGGACTTGAGTGAGACATTCAATAGTGTAAATAGGCTGACATGCTTACCACTAAACCACCGCCACAGGCTGCAATGTTATTTAGAAAGTAATGGTTAAGAATGGTATTTATGCCTACCTGGAAAGTGGAGGGAAACTTTTAAAAACGCCAGCCGAAACTGCTGTTTTTGAATTTAGAATATGGAATATACAATAGACATAATGTCAATTCAGAAATCTAGAATGTCAAGAAACATAGATATATTTCTGAAAGCAATCACACTGGCACAGGGATGTAGATCAATTAAAATTGAAAAATCATCCTCAAACAGGATGTATGTCCTCAAACATAGATACATCATATACTGTTTATACAGTTTTCTCTGTTCCAGTATTAATAATTTTAAAAATATTTTTATGTTTGGTTTCATATTAAATTTGTGTAATAGATACATGTAAGTGAAAATCTAGGGCAGTATAGTACACAAGTGGTGTAGATCTGAGCACACAGATTGTCTGGTTGATGTTCTCTTGACATTTCCACAGTTTGTCATCAATCCGAGGAAAGGTCGCCAGGGCAGTATGTTTCAAGCAGTGGAGGGGCGTTATTTTTCTAACAGAGCGAATCACTTTACCTTGTATGCTTGTGTTAGTGTGGTTGCCTACTGATGGAACTAAATCAGTCCTCATACTATTGAAATATCCTTCAGGGCAGCTTCTTAGCTACGTTTGAAAATCTGCCTGTCACAAATCCCTATTCTGATTAATTTTGCCTCTCCAAATTTTCCATTTACCTGTCTTACCATGTTAAAAATAATTTTTTGGGGACAAATCTGACCCCCTCAAATGAGACTATGGTGAGAGTGGTTGACAGCAGCAATCAAGTAAACAGGCAATTTAACATTACTGTGTTCACTGGTTGATTGAATGATTGATTAATTGATTGCTTAAGGGTATTTCACTTATATGACAGTGGCGTACATGTAGTTCAACAATAATTGACACCAGCAAAACCAAAATGTGAAGAGTTTTTAAAATCTTTGAAAAGCTAATATTCCTCTAGTGATAATCAAAGACAGCATTGCTACTCTCCCAACAACTGCCCTTAGCCAGAGGGGGAATATACAAGTATGTTCCTCATGGTACTTACAGGAAGTATAAATACATTAGGATTAACCTTCACTTGATCTTTTTCAGGTAGACATTTGCTAAGACTATTTGATAACTAAATGGCTGTTTACTCACAAGATTTTTTTTTAAGTTAAGGGCATTTTAACTATCCTGTTCACTGCCCTGACTGTCTGTTTTGCTACCACCTTAATTGTTCACGATGTTGATTTAACATGTGATTATAGGGACCCGTGTTAGCCGGGCACTCTGGTAGGTAATTAATAATTTATAGGTATAATCCAGGTACAATGTTCAGATGTAAATCTCCATACACTAATTGATATATAGGTTAGTTTAAAGCCCTTAGGCCTCTCATTGTGGTCAAAACATCTGAAGTTAAGCCTCGCTGATACACCCATAATTCTGGGCTGAACATCACTGTTAAGGTACAGCCCTGTGGCCATCATAAAACTATTTGACAGTTTAAACAGTTCATTCTTCACCTCTTATAACTTTAAATTCCCATTTAAATATTTTAATGTGAATATATTGAGTTTAACATTTCCCAGGGACTTAAAGCTACCATGCAAATAGGCTCACAACCATAAGCCAATACAAACACATAACCAGAGTTAACTATAGTAGGCTATTCGGCAACGGAAAAGGAAAACTGGGGAGAACAGAAAAAGAAAACTATAAAGAAACTGAAAGTACCTTATCTGGTAGCTTGAGTTTTAAAAGTGTTATCACTTATACTAATGATGAAGAAAAATCTCATTCAGTTCTAGCCTATCTCGAGTAAAAATTATTTTGGACCAATAGGTAAAACTTCACATGTACAGTAAATCACATCTAAGTAGAGTCACATGGATAAGGTAATTGAATACGTCGGTCTATTCTAAAAGCAATGTCAAGAGACAATTATTAAAGAAAAAATTAACTCTACTGTGTGCAGCTCATCAGTGGGAATAACGCTATTTCATCGATTTGAGCTGAAAATATTCTCCATTTGATTTATCAAAAACAGTAAATGATTCAACAGCATTGAACTAGAAAACAAATGCCTGTGTGATCTTTGAAAACGCATTAGAAATAAAACTTTTAAAGGGATATGTCAGAGAATTAATGGGGTAAACAATATTTCTAAAAATGTCTTCATAAACCAAATTGACCTTTTTGAGAAAGAAAGAATCAAAATTACAATACGTTGTAATTTTTTTTCTCAAAATGGTAGATTAACAGTCTTGTGAAAACAACTATAAAGTATTCAGAAAGTTGTTGGGATTAGAACAATGTAAACAACTTAAATCTGTCATTAATGTGGCTCTATTCATAAACAAAACTAGTTCATGTATATCAAAAAAAGCAATTTCCCACAAAATTATCAACAAATATTACCAATATGTTAGAGAAAACACCTTCATTCAACAACAAAAACTTCAATCAGACAAATCTGTTTTTCAAACAATAGTCTGAGAACATTAGCGAAAAAGGTTAACAAGTTGGGTCGAATGTCAAAAGAAAATAGCTGCTTCAGGAGTTTACATCAAGAACTTAATTTGTCATCGGAGAAATATTTTGCTGCACTTACGCAGGTGAATTCTTTTATATAATGAGCAAAGCACAAAGCTATTTTCTCAAGGTAATTTACATTCTTGAAAGCTCATTTTTTGTGTGCAAAATCTTGTCAAGTGAGGTTGCATCAGATTAGGCAAGATTGTAATTTTAAAAGGGGGAGATAATACTGAAGTTTAGAGTACTATATTAAAGGCACTAGTAATGGAAGTTTGGCTAGGGTGGTGTTTCATGAAAAAAATAGAAATGAATCTGGTAGAGTTGGACTGAAACTCACTTAAATGGTTAGAACTAACTAGTGGTGTTTTGCGTTCCAAGTTGTCATAGTCAGTTATGGCCATTATTTGAGTTATACATTAGTCTATCAGTTAAACATTAGTCTATCAGTTATACATTAGTCTATCAGTTATACATTAGTCTATCACAATAGTTTTACCGATGGTACCAATAAATTGAGCCTTTTTTTTTACAAATGTGTCAGCATTAGTATTGTGCTGTTTTTTTTTTTATAACAGTGTCAGTGTTGTCAATGAAAAGTATTTTGATTATGGTTTCAGTATCTTCATTGAGCCTGTTTATAATAATGGTTTACCGTTTCAGTATCGTCATTGAGCCTGTGTTTGATAATGGTTTACCGATTCAGTACCGTCATTGAACCTGTGTTTGATAATGGTTTCAGCATAGTCATTGCGCTCGTTTGTCATAATGGTGTCAGCATCGTCAATGATTTTTTGTTTGTTTATTTGATCGTACTCAAGGGTATTTCACTTATATGACGACGGATTGTCCACTTTACAATGTTCCTTGCCTAATTTCGGTGGAAAACTGAGAAGAAACCTTGTAAAAACCACCCTCATGATTGCCGGAGCCATATCATGTGACTCCCTCATATACCTGTGAACGGTAAATCGAAGCAGGCTTTAGTAAGCGCTTGCTAACCACTAAGCCACAGCCGCAGGCCCAGCATGTTCATTGAGCTTGTTTGTCATTGTGGTGTCAGCATGGTCATAGAGCTGCTAAAACAAATGTTTGAATACATAATAGGATACACGAAATAGCTATTAGTCATGTACATCCTTGTGTCTTTTCTGATAAGTCATTACGGTCAATTTGGGGTCACGGTCATGCAGGTGTTTTTGGAATCCATCTTTATGCCTATATTGAAAATTTGTTCACACATATTATGTACTTCAGAAGTATGCTAAGTAACCATATTTAACTTTTTATTTAAAAAATCCTTTAGTACTTATATGAGAAAGTCTGTTATGTATGTAAGGTTGGAGGAAACTTCTAGTTGTGTGGGACCTAAGAACTAAAGGGCAAGGCACACCCTATCAGTTGTGGGGTTGTTCATTACATGTGTTGCTATCATCCTGTCTTTTCTATCTTTGTTGCCAGCGACCTTGAGGATGATTTCTTGCACCCACTGGGCTAGCAAGCTCTCATTTGGTCACTATAGTGAAATAACCTAAGAACGGCATAAAAACTTGAATCAAAGAAACAACCACCAGAAAGTCATTAAGATTGTTTGTTTGTTTGTTTGGGGGGGGGGGGGTTACTGAAGGGTTTTTCACTTACAAGACAATCGGATGTGCACTTCTGTGGCTTACTTAGTAAAATATAGTGGAAAACCTGGAAGTTAGTTTTAATCACCCCCTCGATTGACAGAGACAAGTTGTGTTAGGTCCGATAGGGGTGTGAGATTCGTGACGAGTAGGCTACAGGACCAGACGCCAATAGCACGACTTGTTTATAAATATTAATTATCACAGGATATTTATTGCTTTTTAATTTCCTTGATCATTAATGTTTGACAACAGGATAACATTTGAGAAAATAATTAGTTGTCAATTTGACATCCTGATTTTATCTTAAACATACAGTTTTCTGTTTGAAGAGATTTGGCGATGATCTGATATTGAATGATGGATAATAATATATTCAACTAATCGTGTATATGGTTATAACTTACACATATGAAATATGTAAATTTTAACAGAATCCCTTTTTTTATTTTTTACAGATTTACACAGTTAAGAATAAAGAATAATTAATCAAAGGTAAGTGATTTTGTAATATTAATAATATTTGATAAATTATTAAACAGCAGGGGAATTTGCATAATTTTTTTTGAATAGGCGGGGTGGGGGAATCTTGTAACTTGTTTGTACTTCAAAGAAAATATTGTAATTATTTAGAAATACAGGAAATGGCAACAAAATGCAGAGATGTGAACTTATGATAGTCATTAAATATGCCTTTGACAATGGCACGTTCAGTCACTTTATTTGAGCTTTAATACATATTACACTAGCAGATGAATCATAAAAATAAACTAGGCATCAGCTGTGATACGTGTATGGTACCCTAACAGCAAATTCCTCCAACTTGTCACAAAAATAAACTTATTCTTAAAGCTGTCTTTCATGACTTTTTTTCCCAACTTGTTTTCTAACACATTTTCATAATAGTATACACAAGTCGAATTGACCCCTAATTATATAACCCTGCAATAGTGATGAGAGAAATATACAAATCTTATGCCCCTGGCCTCTGCATTCATAAACAGTACAAACAGACTTCCCAAATGTATTTATATATCATTTAACCTTTGTCTAAAGAAGGGAGATAATAATACATACTGATAAATACATATATGCAGTTAAGCCAAATTACCTCCCTTTGCATTAAGAGATTTCTAATATAAAAGAGCATTGGCTTGCAAAATCCTATGTTTTCAACCATTGCAATTGAGTTTTTATTTAGCATCATAGCTTTTAGTAAAGTTAGTGAGTGATAAATCTAAAGATACATGTAGATGAGCAATTCTTTTTGCCTGTGTATTTACTTTTCTTGATTGATTGGCTATTTCATTCATTCACATGTTTGTCAGATTGATTGTTTGATGGGGGTTTAAGTTTAACATTGTACTCAAGGGTATTTCACTTATATAAGGACAGACTATCCACTTCTTTATCTGTCCGCCCCGTGGGGGAGCGGGTTGGCCAGTCCTGCAGAATACTCCCTCGGCTTCCTCGGTCGATCGTAAGAGGCG
>JAVFBX010210333.1:0-11994 GCA_034783855.1 Mopalia kennerleyi
ATACATAAACTTATATTATGGCGAGAAAGAGATTACATCAATATAGTTTTATATGAAATACAAACAGAAAAGACAAATAATATGCATGCGCATTACATTATTTTATATAAGTTGCTTGTATAGGATATTTTAGACATTATTAAATTCAAAGAGGTGTGTTGTCAACTTTCTTTTAAATAAAGATACAGGAATTATGTAGCGATCGAAGCGATACTGGAAGTTTGTTCCATTCCCTGGGACCGGAAGTTTTTAAAGAATAAAATGTTAAGTTAATGCGGTAAAAAAGTATCATTAGGTCGGTGCTATGTCCTCGTGTGTTATGTCCATGTACTTGAGCTAACCTTGTAAAACAGTCCTGGGATATAAAAGGAATGGTATAAGGATGATAAAGGATCTTATGGGTAAGTAATAAAATAGATGAAAGATTATATTGAATAATTGGACGAATTCACATTCTGCAATGGTTGTATGTAATATGGGTTAGTGACAACTGCACGCCATCAAAATGTGAGAATGTCAAATACAAGTTCTTGTCCAGAGAACATGTCTGGGCAGTTGCTGAATATTGTATATTGTACAATTATGCAATTGCGCCATTTTGTTTTACATAATGTGGTGAAAATCAATTCCATCCATTGCCTGGAAAGCAGGAAGAAATATTCGAAGTGTGAAGCTAATCCGTGAATTTATTCTCTACTCATCGTGTTCACAACACATACGCGCAAGAATATTGTAAAACTATGCAATAACGGTCATTTTGTTTTACGGAATTTAGCAAAGTGCAATCCCATCCGTCTGCCTAACATGAGGAAGCTACATACCAAGTTTGAAGTTTCCAAGCTAGCGTGTTAACAAACATTTGTGACGAACGGATGAACTGACGAACGGACGGACACCGAGTAGCTTTTCTAAGCCCCCCTTTAATAGCGTGGGACAATAACAATTCTAAGATTAGTTTGAAATTTGAACTACAAGAATTGCATTATTTTTTTTACTTCCGTACAGTTAATAGAAAGCCATTGTGAAAGATATGACGTCATATTTAGTGTTGAGTTAATGTTTAAGTTTTGTTATTTTTTATTTCCACAAAAAAATTACAAATAAAGCACAAGAATAAATCAACCATACACATCAATATTAGATTAACTTCAGAGAATAATTCTATACCATTTATTTTTAGTTAGTTTCAATTTAAAATTGTTCTGACAATTTTTCGAAATATGATAAAAAAACTGTTGTTGTGACATTGTTGAGGTAAAAATATTTGTCTATATTTATATGCGGAGACAATCAAATATTTCTCTCTTCGTTTATTAGTATTCAAATTTATTGACTTTAATGCGCTTCGACTTCTGGCATAGATAATTGTTCTCCTTATCACCGTTTAGTGCACACATAAGAACGCCACAATAGTCCTACATTGTTTATCGATTTAAAATAATCACCCACTTCCATCGTTCCGAACATTAAATCAATATTACCGACACAAATATGCTTTCCAGTAACATCAAATACTAGAGTATAGCAGATAAATTTATTCCACAAGTTCCGCACGTTTTCACGGTCAACAAACACCTGCTATATTGTTTCCGGTGCCGTGCTGCGAAATCTACTGTCGTCATCAGTTCGCTGTTTAATTATCTTCAGATATTCATTAGTTGCTAATAAACCATGGTTAATACGGTATTGGAACCAATGGAGTTTGTTGTTCGCACAATACGTGAACGGTGAAAGTTGATCAATTATCTTCCATTTCTTTTTGCAACTTTTTCTTATGGAATGAGCATCATTTGAAGCCATTGTCTTAAATTGTTTGTCATTTGAGACAGTATCGGCTCTAGATTTATTTTAATCCTCGGATATAAATTAACTGATAAAATGATGACCAAATATCCGAACTCAGGCAAAGCCAATCAAGTTTAGAACGATCGTTAAATGTCTCGCCACAAAACTGTTCGCATCCAATCCACACTGATTTCGTTTTTGTTGTGTTCATCTTTAATCCCTATAACAGGGAAAAATAACCAAGGACACGAATGGATTCTTATAGCGATTTTTCGAACCGTCAAACCGCAGAGTAGTGTCATCGGCAAACTGACTTATCTTATAATCACTGTCAGCCATATTTATACTATTTATTAATTTGTTATTTTTTAGCGAGATGCACAGTATATCAGCCTCGTGAAACACCTAAAAATTCCGATAGAAATGTAATCTGAATTACCTCGGTTTTGATATCCTGATTTAAAAAAAAAGCTGTCATCAATTGTTTCATTTCCGGACCAAAGTTATACATATCCAAAACTCACCCAAAATTCCATGATATTTTCGAAATCAATAAACGAAAGCAAGCCGTGAACCTTCATTTGCTATGCATATAGCATACTATCGTAAATGAGTTTGTGTTAACAGAACATTATAGTTTCACGGCGTGTAATAGATAAATACTTGTTATTAAAGCCTTCATTTGTTGGTTTCATCAAAAAACTAACAATATCTCTAAAAAAAACTCATGTAAAATTCCGCACAGTCCGATCCGGGACTTGTTATTTTTCAGTTTCTTAAAACACTGTAGAATTTCTTACTCAGTTATCTCCCATTCTATGCACAATTTCTGAATTTCTGTCGAAACGGTAATTTGATAATTTATAAACTATACTTTGCTTTGGTGTCTTTAGTATTTGTTCATCTTAGTCATTTTCTCACGTTGATAATTGACGTTTATGTGCGAGAAATAGAAAATGGTAGCGCCTCTGATTTCCACCAAGCAGAACTAAAGAACTATAATTGGTCTCATATTGTTTGATGTAACTCTGCATTTTAATTCCCTTGATGTTCTCAAAATTACAGACCAATGATGCGTATTGTAATTTCGTCTGTTTTATACTCCTTTAATCGTAGCAGGCACATCACTTTATGTAATATCGATATGTTACTGCCATTACTTTTGTGGTACCTGTTTCTACAAGGGCGGTTAAACGGAATGTTGTTGTTGTCGTCGTTATACCTCGCTTTGTTCACTACGAGAACACACGAGAGTGTGCGTGGCTCACCACTAAGCATGTGCTAGCTTACCTTCGTAGGTGTTTTGGAAAGGTCTTTAAAAGCTGCTATTTTCAGAATTTTCGTTATATTTTCAGACTAAGCTTGATTTGATTACTTTTATTCTATCAATTCTAGAAATAAACAATTCAAGAGGTCAACCAAAGAATAATTAAGCCTACTGTGCATAGAATTAGTTAAACCAATTCATGATAATTTTACCGATCTTGAGATTTCACGTAGGGGTCATATGCCGGTCTTAAATGTATTCTCATTATTTAATAGTAATATTATTCGTTTAGTTTAACTAATTTGTTCTTTTTTCTTTTCGTTTTTCTGGTTCCATTCCTTGTGGGTGACCATGCAATATTGTCTAAATACTGTGAAATATATCTATATTAATGATCCATGCGCAATCGCATGTAAACGTTGCGATCAGCTGTCCAATAAAAACACAGATAACACAGGTCTATGGTGAACGCCGAATTCAGCCAAAACGATCCGAACTTCTTCCATGTTGATGTTGTAAGTCACGTGAACTAAGCGAGGGAATATGTCAAAAACACTCAAAGTTTATTATTAGCAGTGTTGGACAAGTTACCTTTAAAAAGTAACTAGTAACAGTTACCAGTTACTTCTTCCAAAACGCAGCGCAATAAGTTACTCAGTTACAAATTATAAAAGTAACTAAGTACTTTAAAAATTTCCTTTTGCGTTATTAACGGTAATTTTTAAAGCGCTCAAATGTGACCCCTGTCCACCTACACACACCTTAAACGGAACATAAAGTGCATATGCATGTTAAACTATTTATAATAAATCTGAATATTATAATGAAATGGACACTTAATGAAACACAATCGTCAGTATTTATGCGCCTGTCTCATACACTGCCATTACCAAGGAAGACCAGTAAAAAAAATATTTACCTCTCGGCTCAGAGACCTAGTTGGTCGGATGAAAACAAAAAAAAGCTTCAATTCTAGTTACGGTGTTATTAAGATTGCAAATCGTAACGCCCTTATTCCCATCACTGATTAAAGAGAATGGCGCTTGATTATTGTGCGCATATCCTTTCGTTACAGCACGCAGTTGGAAAGGTCAGGTTCGTTATTTTTGGAAACCAATCGACACTGTAAGCAAGGCATTGGTGTTTGACCTCAAAAGTGCCAAACAAAACACCAGAAACGTTTTAGATATATGATTCTAATTAGATTGAGATCATAGAGCATCAAAGCAGAAAGCTGCCAGTCAGATATATTCAGCTTTCAATAGAACCACGGGATAGTCTAGCAAGGTCACCTGCCCCGATCAGCGATTTCTTACTCGTTTAGCTATACCCCACATGGTTCCTGCAAGCAAAGTCTCTGTTAGGCATGCACGACCTAATTTGACTAATAGGCCAACAGCCGGCAAGTTTGGGTTCGGTATAGATGAAGATTCCTTGAAGGTGCATACAATCGGTCAACTAAATTATTGTTCACACAGCGTATGAACAATGAGCGAAAGGAGAATTCCTTCCACCATATCCTGCTCACTTTCAAACAGATCTAAGCAGCTTTATGTTCTTTCTTGTTGTAAGTCAGGGGGATAAACTATTTATCATCGCTCTTGGTGCGGTTCTGAAACTCGATTAGCTTAGTCGAGATAATATTACAGAATCTGGATATGGATGGCATATACCCAAGGGTTTTTAAATAGCTAAACTCATTACTCGTTCGCGACGCGACAGTTTACAATACCATGCTTTCCTCTATTTATATGTTCTTTCGCCGTCTATGCAATAGCATGAATATAGAATAACCTAGTTCGCTTGATCCATCTGACCATAGTAATTGTAGTATGAAGAGATTCCGAGGGCGAAAGCAGAGCATTGCGAATATTTCATCCGAATGTTAAGCGGGATTAGTTTCAATATCAACTAGCAAGGCCAATAACAGTTATGTGAAGATTTAGAACGGTTGTCTGTTTCCTGCTTAAGGATATTACTGTTCATAGAGCAAAAACAATGCTCCATTATGTTGTACAGCGTTCAATTTTTGCAGTCCTATATTTCCCTAACCTTATTTGAGCTTTAACGCCTATTATAATGAAAAAATCAATAGAAGCGTTATTCTGTTGATCCTATAGGGGAAATGATAGCGTTCTCTCGACTCATCACATGGAATAAGTGATACCAAATACGACTGCAATGTTCTATGTAATCCCCCAGGGAGAGGAGTGTCTCCCACAAAGCGACGATGTTCAATTAGCTGTTTCAGTTTGCTGTCGTCCCACACACTACAGCTTTGTTACAAAGCCTGTCACTATTTGTTTATTCAGTGGTAAAATGAATCAATTCCTGACGCAACCCAGCGGGAATTAATACCTTTACGTGGGGGTAGTGGATATAAGCTAGGCCGTATACGGCAGAATGCTTGGGTTGTAGCTTATGTCACATAGAAGCACTATCTGCACGCACAGAATTCATTCAAAAGTTTCGGAAAAGAAAGGGTTCTGCATTATGCACAAACACTTTATAAAATAAAAGAAGACAAATAAAAATAATTACTGATTCTCTTTACCAGATGTCCCGTGGGACTATACAGACAAAGCATCTATGTATATAATAAGCATACTTGCAATAGGCCTTTTAGACTTCTAGCCTTTTACTATTGATCGGAAAGGACATTTACCTGAACATCAAAAGGGAAATGCTCTAATTCAAGATTTTCGCGGAAAATTCCTTTGATCCTTCTTCGCATCACCATCAAAGGTAGAGCCGTAGGGTCCGCTGGTTGGCGTGCTGTGTAGGAACTGCGCTCTGATGAAGGCGTGCCCTCTACATTTAACACCATCAACTTGGGGTTCCAGTATTGCGTGTAGTCTATATGGCGAAGTTCCTGTCAGTGAAAGAAGTTAAGGATGACAATGATACATCAAAACGGCCATATAAGGTCAGATAACGCAATATATTTAGGAAGAACACCTAGCTTTAAAGGTGTATTTATATCATGACTGGGCCGGATCCAGACCTAATGAGGCCCTGAACATTTAAAATATATTGTTGCCCCGTATATATGTCCTTTAAAACATAAGCAAAAATAAACCATAAAATAAAACGTTGTTTTTCAAAATGATACAAAACATAATGGAAAATGGAAAATAATGTTTATCTTTGTATCTGGATGCCCCCTCCCTCCCCCCCCACCCCCTTCCGTTGAAGCCTCAATCACGTGCTTGTTTTGCTTTTGAGTTTATCCAGCCCTGGCCACAGTGTCCGTTTGAGGAGTGGTAAAGAGCACAAAATCTAGAAACTGAACTCTTCTGGCCCCGCCGCCCCATCTTCACCTAAAGGCTCGCCGGTTTGGTTAGTGAAATACCCTTGAGTACGACGTTAAACACCAATCAAACAAACAAACAAACAAAACCAAATACTATTTTTGGGTTGTATCCAGTTTTATTCCCCCTTCTACTGCCGACCGAAATTCTATGATGGGCAGTTGGCTATGTTGATCTGACATCGGATAAATAAAGACAAGCATGGACCTATATAGATAATACACTTTCATTTCATTTTATAGTATAGAATTATCAAGTCATTTATATACAATAATAACATGTGACTGGTCTGTTGCAGAGTAACTCCACTATTCATTGCCAATAACCTAAGGGATTATATCCGCGCCAAAATTAATGAATATTCATGTCAAAGATAGGGTTACTCGACAAGTCTCATTTAAACCCATTTCACATTACCATGTGCTGGGCTAAGGGTTGATTAAATAAGTGATATTTTTTATGTTAAGTAACATAAATACCTTTAGTAACGCTGCATATTTAAGCAAATGATTTAATTTGCGGAGATAAGTGATATGCTTAAAGCACTCTAATAATTGTCCTTATTCTCACTGCATAATCAGTAAATTTAGATTTGGTGTATAGGAGACAAGTATATAAAAAACCGGTTCTCAATACTAGAGATAATCTGGTTGAAAATACTCCCAAAGGCTTTTCAAGGAGGCACATCATATAGATATTCCCTTTGGGTATACGCTTTGGCTTGTCGGAGAGGGTATTGGGTTGTAAATCCTAATCAATATGCCGCATAGGTTCCAGGACGTCTGTCAACCCTGGGTATATATGGGTCTATATTTGAGAAGTTCAAAAATGGTTTTTGAGCATGGGCGTTAACTAAGAGAGAGAGAGAAGCGGGTGGGAGAGGTGTAGGTAGAATTCCTTCTGGAAATATAACTCACATACTCAGGTGTATAAGGCGACCAAAGTCGAAAACGATATACGTAATTGAAATCACACTTGACGAGATCAGCCAATCAGAATGTCTTTAATAGTTAACTTCCTTGCTGCCCCAGTGTTGTCAGAGTTAAGGGACAACACAAATCCGATCAGTAGGTGATGTCCTTACGTTGCTTCATGTCTTTGTTCTGTGTATGTTATCAGTGTTGATTTACGTCAAAGGATTTGCAAAATATATTTATTTATCACGGGTGCAAGGCTGTAGAATGTCGATCTTATAATAGTTTTTTAAATCTGTCAACGGCCATGTTTATTGGATTTTGCTTTGGTTGTGTTATGCAATCTGTATATTGCTTGTTTGTCCGCCGTTATCATTTTCCCCTCATTTTAACGAATTTCATAGTTACAACTGGCTTACAAGACATGGAGTGCCAAAGTAAACGTTCAGGGCAATACAATCAAATCGAAGGTCTGGGTTGCAATACAATGTATAACAATCTATAACCATATCTAAGACATTTCTAAGACATTTTATGTTCTAGTCTAACTATATCTAAGATGAAATCATCAAGGTCTTTGCACTTTGAAGAGTAACCTCCATAAAAACTATCTACCACTATTGACCAATCAAATCTCTTTCTTCGGACCGTCTTTTTATAAACTACGTCACAAGACCTAGTAAAGCGAATGTAAATACTTGACTTCAACCGCATTCTCGCGAAAGTTTCTATAGTGGACGGGACCAAGACAACTCTCGTACGCCAACGCGCTTTAATTTCCGCCAATATTTGGGAGTCGATGGCAGCCATATATGTGTCCTCCTTAGGAAGTTTAAACCGTGAACACATGATAATAACGCCCCATAGTTCAATATATTAAATAGTAGACTATGCATGGTTTGTTCCAATCCAGAGCTGCACTTAAAATAAACGGCCAGATGGCGTAAAATGTTCCATGACAGCACGAATTATGCCATAGCGATCATAATTGACTCACATTTTTTGTATGACTAACCTTCAAGTAAACACCTAAAAAGTGCGACTCCCTGCTTTGTTATTTAGAATATTTTAAAAAACGGGTAGTATATTAATGTAAAATAAAATATATTAAAGTATACAACAAAATATTTGACGAGAATGCGCATTAAATAAAACAGTATTTGATTGATTAACAACTGTCTCCCCCCCCCCTTCCTTCCGGAAACTAAAATGGAGCCGTCTGAATCGAATGCTGGGTTTTACTGTTTACTTACTCAGGCACGCATGGTTTTAGCGTTAAAAACAAACCATGCAAAGATTGTAGCGTTCAGGAAAACAAAATCAATATATTCCGTGCTTGGAATAGACATAAATGTATCCTTTCTTACCGTAAAACCGTAAATTCTCATCAATTTTAAAATACGGCTTTGCCCTTTCCATATAAATGAGCACTTTTGATTCGCAGTTATAATTCTGTTTAGCAATCGGAAACCTTTATTTCTAAAGATAGGGAATAAAAGATAGATTATTGATAACTCGCCTTTTCGGCCACTCCTTGTAACGCTGGCTCTGACCATTTTGCTTCGATGAAAACTTCCGCCTCAAAGTTTTGTTTCACTGTGTTTACGTCCACAATTTTCAGGAAGGAACATCGCACCTCCACAGGTATCTGGAAAAGAAAGTTGATTAGTTTGAGAATATAATCACCCTAGTGATTCCCCCTTATAAGCATGCAGCACGTTTTATTCAACGTTTACTTGAGAATATATAGACGACAACCAGAACAGTTCCGTCTGTGGAAAATATCGGATCAACCAGAAGCATGTTCAAGCATCAACCTAGAAGCACTTAAACACAGATTGCAATCGATACCATACCACAGCATAATCACCATCTGACGGTCCCGGTGTCTTCTGGGTAGTCACAATTGATGACATATTGTAAGCCTTATTTGATAAACTGTCTCACTGCAGCAGCCAGCACAGTTCTCGTATAGTCCTTTTAAAGGTCTTCCCAAATGGTTGATACCTTGAAAACTTATAAAAATAATTCAAGGTCCACTGGACGATTTTCAATTTGTTTCATTGAAATAATTGGCGAACTTTTGGAGAAATTGGGATTCAAACATGTAACATTCATTAGCACATACAGCTCAGCGATAGCGAGTGACGTCATTAGGAGAAAATAACACGTGACTAGTATCTATAGAAACATCGCCGCCATTCTATTATTCTCCACCCAATCGTGTATTTCCGGTACGGACTCGGCATTATCCGACTCTGATTGTTCGGACGGAAGTTTCCTCTGCTTACGTCACAGCTTGAATAACTTGTTTGCAAAGTTGCAAGTTTGTAAGTGAATAAAATAAAAACTACGAATCGGAAAAATACGGGATATTTTTAAAAAATTAGTTGACAATATTATCTTTGGAATTGAGTCACTTTAATCTGATTTAAAACCCATTTAGGAAGACCTTTAAGCTGAAGTTTAAAGACAGAAGCCAACATGTTGTTGAAATTTGCTCTTCAAACAGTTTTGTAACAAATGTACGATTTGTTCTAATTGCAGTGGAAGACTTTGACAAACTCAACAAATTTGCTGGTCAAGTTGGTTGGGAGCTAATCTTTGGCTTAAACATCTTACTGAGAAATGGTTCCACCTGGGAGGACAGAAATGCTCTAGCTTTGATGAGATATTCAGACAGTAAAGGTTATTGTCCACATCTAGAGCTGGGAAACGGTGAGACAACACAAAAGCATAAATGTAACTTGTTTGTTGCTAAATTGGTTTTATATTATTCCATACATATAGCAGAGGTAAAATGATTCTCTCAAGTCATACATTATCGTTATATCTGTGTAATTTTCGTCTTTATGGAATTTCATGCTGCGTGTTACAAGTTGCCTAAGCCCGTGCTGCGACCATCACTCATTGTTACATGTTGCCTGAGCCCATGTTGAGATCATCAATCATTCTAACATGTTGCCTGAGCCCGTGTTGCAACCATTACTCATTGTTACATGTTGCCTGAGCCGTGTTGCGACCATTACTCATTGTTACATGTTGCCTAATCCCGTGTTGAGATTATCAATCATTCTAACATGTTGCCTGAGCCCGTGTTGCGACCATTTTTCATTGTTACATGTTGCCTGAGCCGTGTTGCGACCATTACTCATTGTTAGATGTTGCCTAATCCCGTGTTGAGATTATCAATCATTCTAACATGTTGCCTGAGCCCATGTTGTGACCATCACTCATTGTTAAATGTTGCCTGAGCCCGTGTTGCGATCATCAATCATTCTAACATGTTGCCTGAGCCTGCGTTGAGACCATTACTCATTGTTACATGTTGCCTGATCCTGTGTTGCGAACACCACTCATTGTTAATTTGTTACATGTTGCCTGAGCCTGGTTGTGATCATCAATCATTGTTACATGTTGCCTGAGCCTGGTTGCGATCATCACTCATTGTTATATGTTGCCTGAGCCCATGTTGTGACCATCACTCATTGTTACATGTTGCCTCAGCCTGTGTTGCGATCATCAATCATTGTAACATGTTGCCTGAGCCTGTGTTGTGACCATCACTCATTGTTACATGTTGCCTCAGCCTGTGTTGCGATCATCAATCATTGTTACATGTTGCCTGAGCCTGATTGCAATCATCAATCATTGTAACATGTTGCCTGAGCCTGTGTTGCCACAATCACTCATTGTTACATGTTCCCTGAGCCTGTGTTGTGGCCATCACTCATTGTTAAATGTTGCCTGAGCCTGTGTTGCCACAATCACTCATTGTAACATGTTGCCTCAGCCCGTGTTGCAACCATCACTCATTGTTATATGTTGCCTGAGCCCGTTTTGCCACCATCACTCATTGTTACATGTTGCCTGAACCCGTGTTGCGACCATCACTCATTGTAACATGTTGCCTAAGCCTGTGTTGCCACCATCACTTATTGTTACAAGTTGCCTGAGCCGGTGTTGCGACCATCACTCATTGTAACATGTTGCCTAAGCCTGTGTTGCCACCATCACTAATTGTTACAAGTTGCCTGAGCCGGTGTTGGGACCATCACTCATTGTTACATGTTGCCTCAGCCCATGTTGCAACCACCACTCATTGTTATACAGTATGTTGCCTGGACCCGTGTTGCGATCATCAATCATTGTCACATGCTGCCTGAGCCCTGTTGCGACCATCACTCATTGTTACATGTTGCCTGAGCCCGTGTTGCGACCATCACTCATTGTTACATGTTGCCTGAGCCCGTTTTGCGATCATCGATCATTGTCACATGCTGCCTGAGCCGTGTTGTGACCATCACTCATTGTTACATGTTGCCTGAGCCCGTGTTGCAACCATTACTCATTGTTACATGTTGCCTGAGCCCATGTTGTGACCATCAATCATTGTTACATGCTGCCTGGGCCCTTGTTGTGACCAACACTCGTTGTTAAATGTTGCCTGAGCCCGTGTTGCGATCATCAATCATTCTTACATGTTGCCTGAGCCCGTGTTGCGACCATTACTCATTGTTTCATGTTGCCTGAACCCGTGTTACGATCATCACTCATTGTTACATGTTGCCTGAGCCTGTGTTGCGACTATTACTCATTGTTACATGTTGCGTGAGCCTGTGTTGTGACCATCACTCATTGTTAAATATTGCCTGAGCCGTGTTGCAACTATCACTCATTGTTATGTTGCCTGAGCCCGTGTTGTGACCATCACTCA
>JAVFBX010210354.1:0-11992 GCA_034783855.1 Mopalia kennerleyi
CCACCCAAGGGCTGTTGTGGAGTAGTGTGGGGGTCGTCCCGTGATGCTTTGTGCACCACTGTGGGGGAAATCTAAGCCATTTGGGCTAGCATTTGTATTTGATATCACAAGTGAGGGTAAATTGTTACTTATGACGTAGTGGGAAACTAAAATGTGAATTACTAGAAATGAAAGGGGGGATCCTAGGGTTGCCATGAGGTAGTGTGGGCGTCTTCCCGTGATGCTTTGCACGCGGTGGACTATCGCGAGCGTTGCCGAGATGTGACGAGAGTTGACATGGAGGGCTGTGAGGTCACAACAATGATAGGGGGAGTGATCTCCCTTAAACCGCGCCGACTCCAGACACCCATTCTCCGTACTCGTATATAAACCTTGCGTCCCCGTTCTCTAGGCAACGGAGTTAACGTTCAGAACCACGGCCATCACGTGCCACCGGTTAGGTCACGTAGAGGGTGCAGCTTTCCCGGCAAATTAGTACTCAATAACGTATAGCTCTTATTTACCAGTAGGCCGGGATCATCCCTGACAGACAACATACTTGTCATGCACTTCAGTGACCCCTCACGACGCCATCACGCTCAACCTATGACGTCACGTCACGAACGCTGCTTTCCCCGCAAATTAGTACTTAATAACGTAGAGCCCTAATTAACTTATCAAATACTTAAATGCTAACCACCCGCACATTAGTACATAATAACGTTGATTCCTTCTTTGTCTGTAATAAAATATTGCCTCATAAATAGTAGTGGGGTATCAAAACGATACCCCACTACTATTTATGTAATAACCAACTAGTACATTATAACGTTAAACCCTTTCTTATTTTGTGTAATAGCAAATACTAACCGAGTTGCTCACTCTATACTGCTGTCACTGTTTTATAATTAAGTCCTTACTGTTGCGGAACTACAGTTTTGTTGTGTAGATTGTCTTACAACCTTTCAACTGTATATTACAACAAGCACACTGACGAAGCAATGTTATATTTGACCGCTAATTGGATACTACACCACTTGTATATTATTCAATTAGTGGGCAAACATAACATTTCGTCATGTGCCTGTGAAAATATTGAAACACATCGCCTGCCATACCTCATCTTCCCGAGGCAAGGCAGAAAAGAAGATCGTCGCATTGAGCCTTTCTTACCTTGCCTCCATAGAAGGCAAGGAGTTAGCTGAGTTAGCTAGAGTTTACAACAGCTACTTTCGGGGGACCTCGCTTTACTCTACCCAATCAGATTGGGGCTTTCTTAGAATAAGAAAGAGGCCGTCTAAACACAGGATTACAAAAAGGCTTTATATGTAATATACACGCACGATCTTAGTCCCATTAACGAGTCTTGACGACATCACATACACGTTAATTGACAGTGGCGCCACGCTTGTTTGTTGTAGACTTTGACGTGTGAACGACGTTTTGATTAGCCTACGTGTTTCTACCATAGTCCAATTAAATTTTTGCCACGTTTTGCCTTCGAATTACCTCAAGGGATAGTATTGTGGAAGTCTCGTCTTGCACATTCTAACCCTTGCATAGGAAGATGGCAATACCTGTGCTATTTAAGTATATTTGATGTTGGATAAAAACCATGAAAGCGAAAAGACGGCAAATAAAGCTACGAAGTAATGACAGGCGATGACCAATGGGAACTAACCGCTCGAGCTAGTGGTATTTGGGACCGACTGATTTCTTAAGTCTTTAATTTACTTAAAAAATGTAAGAAACATAAGGGAAATTACGATTTCTGTTTCAATAACGCTCTGGTTGATCTAAAATTGGTATACATCTGCTCGATGGCAAAGGAACATGTTGTAAGGACAAGCAAAAAGTAAGTCGGTTATATTTAACAGTAAACCTCAGCGTGACCGACTAAGTTAAAGTAATCTATTACTTTGCGGCCACATGTAGTCTAAGATTAGATTGTCTTACTGCAGGTGCATTGTCGAATACATAAGCAAGTTGTTGTTAAAAGGATGAGGCATTTTACCTTTGGCTTACATCTCACGTGACCACACAAGCATGCGTGGCGGAATTACTCACAAGTAACCCTTACTTAGAAAGACATAGCTTTGGAGCATATTCTATCAAAACTAACACACATATGAAGTCAAAATCTGTTTTATTTCAATACTGCTTGTCCAAACTTTGTATTGTCTAGTTTTTATTGATTTTGCTGTAACTGTAACAAGATGGGCCAATAAAATGTCCGTGGCGGAATTACATGTTTCACTATGTGACGGAATTTCACTTTCATGTAATTCCGCAACAATGTCCACATATATGTACCTGTAGATTAATTTTTTTACCTCAACAATCAACTAAGCTAATAGGAATTAAAGAAACAACAGACAACACAAGTAGAACCATAAATGTAAATTAAATGTAATTTCCATTAGCACAGATACATTTCCTGCAAGTGAATTCTTCGGCGTCAATTATTCCACCCTCTTCTGCGCAAGTAAGCCTATGTGTCACCAGAGCTTACTTGTCTGACACCTCAACCAGTCTTAGTTGCGCTTTGGGTCTTTTACATTTGAATTGGGGGCAGATCGAACAAAGTTTTCCTTTGTTCGTCATTAACCGAACACACGCTGTCAACTTTGACTTCTGAAGCTGATACAAGTAGATAAGCAAGAGGTAAGTCAATGTTGTCATCATTGCAGTCGTTGAATCGCAGGCTGGCCAAAGGTACATCCATTTTGTCGTCATGTTGAGGACAAAGCTCTCTCGATGGACTGGGTGTTTGGCTGCTCACAGGAGGAGTCTGTGGAAAGGAGATCTTGTCCAGTTAAGGGAGATCAGTACTAAGTACACTGCGTGACGTAGTCGGACCCTGGTGGACTGAGGACACGTGGGTATCATTTCCACATCCGGAGATGGCAGCTGGTACTGTGTTTGGCAGATCCTTGATTTCACAGTATTCGTGTGGAATTTTATAATGACTTCTGTGGAGTTGGCTGTAACACAGTGATCGAGTGATCATGGTACCTGGAAATCCTTTCAGACCTTCCCATATTTTATTAGCCGTCAGATTCCTGCATGTGCGGTAAATCAAATCCTTGTTCATCTGGCGAACAACTATGGATCCTAATCCGACACAGGGGTCGGCGAAAGCAGTGTCATCGTTGACAATTAGGGGTTTGACGTGTCATGACCATTATGTAAATGTGCCCAAAGCGTCATTCGGACCCTTGCCGTGGCTAGTGGCAAAATAGTTCCAAACAATCTGCAGACCAGACGATTCTTGGAGAATAGGGATAAGCCTAAAAATGTACTTGTTTTTATATTGGCTCGATGGACCGTCATGCACAGTGGTATCGTTTGGAAGCTCATTTTTAATCCTCTCCGTAATACTTGATGTGCATGCTGCTACAGCATGTTTCTCGTGGATTAAACTGTCGCTGATGATTATGTAGCTTAAAATTTTCTGGCGGAAATAGATCATGACTGTGGTACCCTGCTTTTGACGCCAGTGAGCCGACTGTATTTCGCCCTGTCCGTTGCAGGTGTAGTTCGCAGCGAAATCCATTTGTAGCAGACACACAGATCCATCTACCATAATAACATTTGTCTTGTTAGCTTCATGTGCTGTAGCCTGGTGGGTTTTCACAAAACTGTGCCACTTAAACTGTGGCAGAAGTCGACTGAGAGCAGACAGGGCGTCAGATACCGAACCGTGTGTTTCTACTTTTTGTAGAAATTTGTCATGTTCATTTGTACCGCATTGGTACCAGGTGATAAAGCCACTCTCATTGACGTTATTGACGAAGTTGAGTTTAAATAAATTTCCGTCCGAGCAGACTTGGCACTCGTCTATCATAGGCTACATGTTTCGTTTGAAAGATTGCAAACGTATTTGCCAAAAAAACCCTCTCTGGAATATAAAGGGGTGGCACCATGATACATCCTGTGTAAGGCTTCTATCAGTAGGATGATATCACTGTGGTAAACACAGCCACAGACATTGTGGGCATTTGTGAGGAAAGTAAAACCCATTTTGGTCAGGATTTTCCTTCTTGAACATTTCATAAGTTTCAGCAAGAGTTAGCAGAAGGTGCCGTTTCTGGAAACGATCTTTATTTCCAGGTCCATTCCAAATTGTGATGTAATCCCTTTTACCGGGCATGGTCCTGGATATCAAATCACTCTCGTAGAAAGCTTTAACAAGATTCTGTTTTTCAACTCCCGTTCTATTGCCATGTTGAGGAAATGGTACAAAGCGGGCATCTAGTTCTTCTTCGGCCAATGTTTTCAAGATAGCTGCCCGCCTAGATGGTTCTTTAGGCAAGCCCTTTAATGCTTTCCTTTTAGCCTTTCCAAAAGATGCTGGAGTATAGATTTGATCTGCTGAATTCCAATCTCTTAGACATGTGTTTGGGCTGTCTGTTGATGGAGTATTTCTTTGACGGTAGTTCGAAACCGCACGTTTCACTTGTTTTTGCAGATTCTTAAGTTCACTATCTGATAACCCCTTCCGCCATTTCCTCTTTCGCTCTCGGTCTATTTCCTTATATTTGTCATAAGATTCCTTATTGTGTTTTCGTTTCTCTCGACAAAGCTGCTGTCTTTCTTTAGCTGTTTTTGCCATTATTTCTGAAAATAGATAAAGCATTTGTCAATATTAATTTTGCCATAGACGTGATTTAAAAGCTCACACTTACAAACGTTATGTTAAGGTTAATATGCACTAGCTGCCGTAACAGAAGATTTTACTTTCGCTTTTTTGCATCTGTATAGGTATAACGTTGAGTGATTACAATATAGTTTATGAATGGCAAGCATTGGTGCAGCATAACGGGAAGATATATATATAGCCTTTGTATGTTTTGAATAATGAGCAGAAATGTTATATAACAATAAGGTCAAACTTCACGTTACCAAAATGAGACTGTGACGGAATTATGTAATGATGTAATTCCGTCACACTGAAAAAAATAAATCCGTCACGCCGATTTTCAGTACAAAAATTAACTGTAGGCAAGAAAGAATGGCATGAACATTTAAAGCGTGAAAAATTGTCATAAGAAATGTGTTTCGTTATTTTAAAGATAAGGCGCCATTCTTTGTATCAAAACTATTTACAATATTTTGTGACGGAATTACCGGGCCATTTTTACAAAAAGTTTAGATCGCGACTTTATTAACTAGCACAAAATCATTATTTTTGTGTGTAACAGTGATAAATTATAGTGTGTACTTCAGGAAGCAGTGTACATTACTGTTAAAATAACATACAACTTACCTCTATGTGGAATACTTCACCCTCTACCGACAGTCGAACAGATTTTCAAAATTCTCTACATCTGAACTTGATCAACACGTGGGAAGTGACACGTGTTAGCAGGCTGTTGTGGCGAGTATAAAGCATTAAATTGCGAAATGTGTTCATAACCGAAAGAAGGAGTGCCTAAACTTTATTTTGAAATACAATTTGAAGCTCTTAGCAAGAAATTAAAATTTAGCCAAGAGGTTACTGATTTCGTGGAATTGATGATTAATGAATAACAAATCCGGATGTGTGTTTAATTTCAATTTACAGAAGTAGACCTACGCGACCTCATTCCTGAATTGTATTTAAGATCATACAACTGAAGTTTAAATGCAGTCATTTTTTCATAATGAAGCCGTCGATTATTGTGCTTTTGTCTTTCTTTTTGAAATTGTTTCCGTTTCATAGAACATATTTTCTTAATTTTCATGTAATGGAAGAACGGATTGACATTAAAACAATATGACTATGAAGAAGCGGTTCATGCTGATTGGGAAGCAAAAAGACTAACGTCTACACGTTGTTTTTAAACCGTTAATTGGCTTTTATAACTTCATTTTTTTAAAATAAGTGTCACAGTTAAAACTTCCAGAAGCGACGAGTAAATATTCTGCATCGTGATTCTGTTTTATTAGTAAATTAGATTTATACTTTTTTCAACAAGCACGTGTTACACAGCCATGTGAATACTTAAAAATATATTACTCATTTTTTTTTCTTTAAAAAAATTTTGATTATGTATAATCATGGTTGCGTTCGCTTATTTCTAAAGGTTGAAAAGACCATGGAGCTATTTATAGCTCCATGAAAAGACTAAAGCAGCGTAGCTATACTTCCCAACCTGTCAAACTGTAATCACCTCTGTTTGAAGGGGCGCCATCTGGTGTCATAAACAAAAACAACAAGACTAGTAACACTAAAAACAACGATATAATGTAACACACTGTGTGTGGCTCTAGCCTATTGCTTTGCGTGAATCTTATGTGTGAAAAACTCTCTCGGGATACGACGGTCTGTGACGAATGAAAACATTTGTGACATCTCTTAGACACGGTAAGGTAGGCGTATCTATACTTATAATTAGAAACGTAGGCCTACACCTTTAGGTCTAAATATAGCATGAAATTTGAGAAAGACGAATTATTTTCGCCTAGCACAATATTTTTTTTATCAAGGCATTATCCGAAATCGTGCTTGTTTTGCAATTAATTCGAAAACTTTCTTCTGGTAAAAATACATTTATTTTTCATCGGACTCCGTTTTGAACAGTTTTACATATATAACCAGTCTGGTCATTTTGTCAAAGCTACTAGACCTACATGTAGCCTATATAGTCATACAAAAGCCCATTTACACCTACGCTGATTTTACTTAACTGAGGACAATTCTTCGTCTGACGGTCACCGAATTAATCCCTTGTAGATTTATAACCAGGAAAATAACAAGCAACTACAACATTGATATTTGAGATTAGTCCGTGCATTTCTTCGCGGTAAAATGAAAGACGACGATTTCTGTAGGCCTACTTAGAATGTATTGATAATTATGTTTTTATATACCGGTATATAAAGTACTTGAGTAAATACACTTTTATCTGTGGATTTAAGCAAATCTTAAGCGGCTGAGAATTTAACAACCTTTAGGCCTAGATACAAACGGGCTAAACTTCCCCGGGCTATGTGAAAACTTGCGTCTTTTAATTATTGGTTACGTCTGGCCGGTCTGGGACTACAATAAACATATATTGTGTATGGTAATCCCAGGTTACGTATACGGCAATTGCATAGTTCAGCGTGTCGATTATGTTAGACGAGATTGCGAACGGGGATTTACAAGATAAAACATCTTAACCTAATCAAATCTTAGACAAAGGATTATATACTTCTACTGAAAGGCTACTGAATTAAAATCACAATCCCGTGTAGATTACCAGTTTAACTACAACAACAACATTGGTATTTAAGATTATTCAGTGCCTTTCTTGTCGATGACATGAAAGACGGCGAATTCTTTATAGTTGAAATGTATTTATAATAATCTACTTATATACAAAGTATTTGAATAAATAAACTGTTGTCTGGGGATTAAAGCAAATCTAAAGGGGTTGTGAATTTATTAACCAGTAGGCCCCTAGATGCAAAATGTCTGAACTTCCCCGGCTAGGCTATGTGTAGTCTCTCCACGCGAGACTAGGCTATGTGGAACTTTTAGCCGATAATTGACACGGCAATTGGCATTCTAACATATAGAAGTCTCGCGTGAACCAGACCCTCGCGTTAACTTCGAACGCAGAGCGTCTAGCCGCATTGTACGTAATCTTGTGTTTGCCCGGATATCGAACAGTTGCTTTCCTGATAGGTTCATTTTACAAAAATATTTCAAAAATTAAATCGAACCTAAAACCTATCAATTCATTTACTAATAAATTACTTTGGGGTTGTATTTGTTGAAATTAGAAAGTATTCAGTCCGTACTTGAAAACACTTGTGACCTAGATCATTATAGTGTAAGCAAGGGGCCAAGCGAATGACTTTATATAGGTCAGCGACTACCCAAATACGGACTGAATACTTTCTAATTTCAACAAATAAAACCCCAAAGTAATTTATTATAGTAAATGAATTGATGTTTTGGGTGCGATTTAATTTTTGAAATATTTTTGTAAAATGAACCTATCAGGAAAGTAACTGTTCGATATCCGGGCAAACAAAAGAATACGTACAATGCAGCCAGACGCTCTGCGTTCGAAGTTAACGCGAGGGTCTGGTTCACGCGAGACTAGTCTGATAGACGAGTTTTGAACCCTGGCATCGTTTTGTCTCTGATTAATTAGCTATTTATTTGTTCAATTAACGGCGACTGTTGTATGCGTCGATCACAAATAAAGTTCAAAACAAATATCAATGTCAATTCAAAATATATTCGTTCAAACCAAAATGACAACTTCAAACAGAAATTAAAAACTCCATATCAGCGCACGACTTTCGTTTACAATCGGTGTCTCCTTCCTCTAATCTTATCTCCCTAACGAGGAGAGCTCTCTAACATCGTATATATTGCATAACATGACAAATTAAACATAGTCAACACCAAAATGAACAAGATTGTTATAACCTAGAAGATAACACGACATTTGAAACATTTTCACGTACATTTTGTAAAAATGATTGAATTTGAACTTAGTACCGGTACACGATGTATTTTGAAGTTCGAGATGCTATAAAACGTCTAGTTTAGGCCTATTATTTTATTCTCTGAGCTTTTTTAAGAGACAGCACATTTTCCGAAGACGCGCAATGATTTTGCGAGGTACAAACTCGGACACTGCTGTCAAGTAATGGCCGAGCGAAGTCTTATGCTTGTCTTCTTTGAACAACAAAGTAACACCTTCATATTAAGCAGGCTAATTCTTCCGTTTAGTCGCATTCTCCCGAGAGTTTCTATAATGGACGAGACTTGTCTCGACGTAGGAAGTAGAATTGATTATATTTTAGAATGTGTCCTACACCTATCTGAAACCATTGTGAAGTTTGGAAATTGACCCACCGCTTACGCCGGCCTCGAAAAATATATCTGATTTTTCTATGATTGTTTTTAGAAACAAAAGCCACAATAATCTATCTCTTTAATTTTATCTTTCCTCACGTTTAAATAAAGTTTTATTTGAATTTCTCGCCGGAGTTAACACGTTTTTAAAGTTAACTCCCTTTGCAATAATAACATTGAAAACCGTAATTTTAGGTAGGTAAAATACTATTCATTGTTTTTAGTGTATCTACAAAAAATCAGAGAAAAATCAGATATATGTTTTGAGAGGCCGGTGATAGCGGCGGATCAATTTCCAACTATCACCACGAGTTGAAACAAGAGGGAAGTAGGACTAATTAAGACGGAGGAATTAGCCATATATACATTGTGCTACTTCACATCCAGGTTTTTTATTCTAATGGACTTAAAGTCCACGCTAAAGGAAAGAACGCAACTTATCACTCATTTTATATGGAGTGATCCCTTTCCTGGCCCTAGGGCCTATAGGCTACATTTGCCTTAAAGAAAGGACAATGTAAAACGGTTGTAGGCATCATATGTTTAAATGTAATAATGTCGCTAACATAGAATCTCACTAAGAATTGGGGAGTCTTGGTTAGTTCTAAATTTCTTCAATTCGGCCGATAAAGTTATGGGCAAATTTTGCACCCTACATAATGCAAGTACATACAGCTGTGATCGATCCATTAAAAATGTGGACTATAAAAAAATGAAGACAAGAGAATTTTCTTTAAATTGACGGAGTTTAATCTTCGATAAACCAGTAACACATGCTGACAGTCTCCAGAATAGAGAATGGATTATTTAACTTATGGCGCTCTCATACAAATGCAAAAGGACGGCAGCGCATAAGTAGAGACTGTATGGGATTCTATTTGACTAAAAATCGTTAAAAAACTTGTTATTGACCAACTAACCAGAAAAATAAGTAAATAAGTAGTAAGTTATAAGAAATGAGAAAATAAGTGATGAATAATAAGTAAATTTGAAATAAGTTACAAGAAATAAGTAACAAGAAATAAAGAAATAGTAAGTAAGTATTAAATAGAAATAAGTAAGTCATGAATGAGTAAGTAACAAGTAAGTGAGTTATAAGGTAAAAGGTATATAAGTAATAAGTAATGTGCGAAAAATGAGCTACACTTAAGTAAGTCATCAGTAAGTAAGTTATAAGTAAGTAAGTTATAAGCAAATAAGTTATAAGGTAAAAGGTATATAAGTAATAAGTAATGCGCGAAAAATGAGCAATACTTTAGTAAATACATGAGTTAGTAAGTTATAAGTAGTTTGTAGTAAATAATCAGTCGGTAAGAAATACATGTTAGTAAGAAATAAATGAGGGAACAGTAAGTAAGGAAATGAGTAAGTATTGAAATAAGGAAGTAACAAGTAAGAAATAAAACGGTAATGAGTCAGTAAGGAAATAAGTAAGTATTGAAATAAGTAAGTATTGAAATAAGTAAGTATTGAAATAAGTAAGAAGGAAATAAGGAAGTAACAAGTAAGAAATAAAACGGTAATGAGTCAGTAAGGAAATAAGTAATTATATAAGTAAATAAGTAAAATTAATGAAAAATGATGTAATAGTTAAGAAGTATGAAATAAGTAAGTAAATGATAAAATAAGTAACAAGTAAAGAAATAAGTAATAAGTACCAATAAGTGAGAAATTAGTGAGTGATACATAGGAAATGTCTAAGCAATGAATAAGTAAGTAATAATTAACTAAATGAGTAAGCAATAAGGTAATAAGTAAGTAATAATTAACTTAATGAGTAAGCAATAAGGTAATAAGTAAGTAATAATTAACTAGTGAGTAAGCAATACATCTAGGTTAAAAAGTAAGTAGATGAGTAAATAAGTAAGATCTCAGTTATAAGGAAGTAAATAATAAAGACATAAGTAAATTAATCCAAAATAAGTATATTATAAAATAAGTAAATAATCAATACTTGACAAAAAATAAGTAAGTAAGAAATACAAAAATAGTAATTATAAATAAGTAAATAAAAAGTAAATAATATTTTCATCCCAGAAAGGATTTTCACGCCTCCTGATATAAAGGGTTATTCATTTATCGTTAACATCTCTGTATGGCACGGTTTTGCTAATGGGTGCAGAACCATTTACGCGCCCTGGAAACAATATACGCTTCCTCACTTAACTTCGTTCACTCTCAAATATCTCTCCAGGTGGCACAATGCTCGAATGATTTAATGCTGTCTCTCCAACACTTCAATTGACGTTTGGCTGCACGCAAGAATACTTTTCTTGTGGTTAATAAGCCGATCTTCAAAAGATAAACGTTTCATGGTATTACATTTTTATGGAACCCTATAGAATAATATAGAAGCTGAGAGAGAGTGGTTTGGCCTGATCATTTTTATTAAATCAAAATCGTTACACAAATGCAAAGATACATATTATGTTTTGCACCCAATATTTGGTCTTTACGTTTTTGTGATAATTCACCATTACAAACTAAACATCTAACAGTACGAAAACAATTAACTACAGTTAACTGAACAAGAGGGGATGTGTAAACGTAATTATAAGTATTGTCACAATACTGTTTTCGTTTTTGGTAACAAATAAAACTTCTGGTATTCTATTCGTTATAAAATAATCAATTAATTTGCCACCACTGTATAATACCACTTACAATGTAACTAATACATAATAGATTTCTGCACACAATTATCAATTATCATCCAGGTGTAAACCGAATACCTTCAGTAAAATTATAAAACAATCAAAAAAGAACAATATTAAGACCCTTTAAGCCTGCGAAAGGTTGAACAGTCTTTTTTTTAAATAAAGAGTTGATCACAACATTAGCATGACAAAAGTATAATGTCTTTATCAAAAACAACCATCAACATACCAAACAAAGGATTTGTTCACTGCATCAATTTATTTTTATTGGCGTTAAGTGTGGGATAACGTCATGCTGATATAAAAAACAACAACATTTACATTTACTATTTACATCTTGAACGGTTAATTAACAATAATAGTAAATCTCAAAGATTTTTGGAACAATCTTTATCGAGAGAGAGTGACGGATTTCAGTAGTGTAGGGTCATCTTCCTGAGGCAAGGCGGAAAAGAAGATCGTCGCATTAAGCCTCTCTCCCTTTCTTACCTTGCCTCCAAAGGCGATAAAACCT
>JAVFBX010210365.1:0-11990 GCA_034783855.1 Mopalia kennerleyi
TTTTACGGTAGTTGGTTGGCAGCATGAGCTGCCAGTAATCTACCGTCAAATTTACGGTATATAGTTAACAGTGTATCCGCTCGCGTGAAAATTAAAGTGTTTTTTGTGGCGTGGTTAACTTATGTCATTGCTGGCGCATCCTTTTTACCCCCAAAAATAATTTTATTTGATATACTATTGACGCATAACAGTTCCACTACATGTGTTTTCATGCTGTGCAATGGGATTAGTGTATAACTGGTTCATGAAATGCCGCACGTTTGAATACCATATTTTAGTGTATCACCAAAGTTATAGGTTAATATAAAACCTAGTAACATTTTTATTTCAAAGCAATATATTGTAGGGAATTATTTCACAGCATTTCCTCTTGCTGGACCCCTTGGGTTCAATTGGAACCCAAGGGTTCGCTTTTATTAAAAGATAAGCATTCAAACTTCATGGCATTGAAAGGGTTAATTAGAGATACTGCAAACATAATTAAATTTTGGTAAAGCTGACCATATCCCACTGTATTGAATGTGATATCGAGAGGTTCAACCACATGCTATTCCACCCAATGTAAACTGAATTGACAGTCAATCCTTAAATGCCTATTTCAGACACTTCAGATTTTGGCATATTATACCTATAGAAACTGGCTTATTTACAGAAAACTAGTCTGCGTTGAGACTTCTAATTTGCTGCACTTTAAACAAGGGGGCATAACAAATGACTCAATAAATGTATTGAAATGTTTTCTGACAGATAATAAAAACAGTCTACTGAAATTTTTGCAAGCAAGCTATTGCAAAATGAGGCACGGGTTTTTCCGCCAGTTGCTGTGCCATTCGACTAGATAAGCTAATTAGGGATACGGACCGACTGGTCGTATCCCTATAGTGATCATTCTGTTTCTTATTATTATTTTTTCACTTTTGGGTTTTTGGCTCATATCTTAAAAACTATAAAGTCCTAAGAACTGATATTTTGCATAATGCTGGAGGGTGACAATACCTTTCTGACGGCAAAATGATGACGTCATAGGTCATGTGACTTAGGTGTACTCTTGAGTTTAAGAGCGAAACTTTAGAGCTCTTCTCCTCAGTAGGTATTGCAGATAGAAATGTGAAACTTGATGCATTATATTAAGCTAAGTGTTGTTTATCACAATTGCACAAATCATCGCTTTCGTCTAATTAATGAGGTCAGCTTGACCTCTATATCAATTAAGCCTGTTGGTCTATACCTCGGCTATCAATGACATTTGGAAAGGTAGCATATAATATATATTCACTCAATACCAGGCTCAACAACATCCCTAATCTGTGTTAGTCTGGAAGGAAAAGATAAGTAAATACAGCTCGCATAAAAGATACATAAAAAATTATTTTTGAGAAAAATTATTTCTGCGCTTTGTATTTTGGCCAAGTGGAATATTTTACTTTATTATGTAATTTGGAATAGTAGTATTCGTATTATTTATGTGTTAATTAGTTTTCCTTATTGATAAAAATAAAATGTAAATCAATACAAGTTATTGCACTCATTAACGTTATTCATGTGGCCGAGTGGTTAGCACACAGGTCTACTACCCACGCAACCCGTGTTCAATTCTCACTAATGCCAGATTTTATTTTTTTCAATTTAAAATTTTTTTTTTGGATCAATTTATACTTATCAAAGTCTATATATCGATGAATTAGCGGGGGTCCGTATCCCGGGAATATTGATTTATCAATTTTAATTGTTGATTGTTTTTGTGAGGTGGGGAAGGGGGGGGTGGTTATTGTAGTAATTACATTCCGAAAAATAAACCAATTAAAAGGGGATTTCATTGTTTTGTCTGTCTGTATTAATTCAACTCGTAATAACTTTTAATGTTATTATTGAACCGTCACCAAATGTACATATTGGTATCCAAGCCTTCCCGAAATAAGATATATACATAGGCCCGTAAAGTATTCTCACATATATTGTAAATGGGCCTAGATTTTTTTCTCTTAAAATCGACTCCGGGGTCTAGCTAGACCTTAACTATGAAACGACCATCAACCTATGACTCTTGATAATGATTTGCAAATAAAAAAGAAACTCTGTGTCAATCATGGTTCCCTGTCAGTCTTGGAATTATTACTAAGCTTTTTGTGAAACTTCTCAGTGGTAGTCACTACCTGAATCACCGTGCTTACCGTGGAGTCTTACGATAGTAAGTCTATGACTATGATCATCTTCTTCTTCGTCTGATGTCAACTGAGATACTCGGATATTCACCTTCTCTGGTGATACGTGAGGTGTGGACCTGTGTTGGAGCTTTCTGTTTCCTAAACATTGGAACAAATTAGTTTGCAAGTCAACCTGAATTCAATTTCGTTTATTGGCAAATCCTGATCAATATATGGAAAGCTGTTCTTTGTTACGACCCATGTTCCGCGGCAATATGTTCTCAGCACAGTAATGCTCAGTTTACTAAGCGCTGGAGTTCATTATTCTATTTTACACTGCTTAATATATGGTTGAATGGGTGGGTTTATTAACCACCCAATGTATTTGAGCACTGTTTTTGACCCAAACCAGTCCTGTCTCATATATTAAAACCCTAAAACTGCAATATCACACTGTGAGGATTTCAGCGGGTTCCTTTTTTGGACGAGTTATGGTTGATTCGTGCTTTTTTTTTTCGAACGATCAAAATTTTCTTATTAAAGTGAGTCCCCTTTAACCGTAACTACAAATCGCACCACGATAATGCAATTGTAATGCGCATGCTCGCTGTATGATTTGTAGGTACGACTTAATGGAATTCCACTTATTTGGGTAGTTCCTATTGGTCGACTGTTTCGTACTCATATCTAGACCATTCTTAATGACACAAATATGGCGATTCCCCGTAAGTCGTAACTTGAAATCGTACTGCGAGAATGCACCTTTGACAAAAAACAATTATGAAGAGAATGTGTTGTCTAGATGTCAGAATTGCCTTTGTCGTGAGAAATCATCTGTACTACAATGCACGGTAACTTGAGATTTAATTTATTCTGCTAATTCGGAACAAGATTATTTGTTTGTATAAACCTGTTGATTTAATCAATTTCCCTTTGATTTTGATTACAAATGCGATTTCTCGTCGCTAGTCTACAGGAAGTCCTCGAGCCATCTTGCACATATTTTTACCATATACTTACGTTAAACATTTCATTGTTTGTTATACATATCCAATTTCGAATTTGCCCCCTTAATAGTCAGATATTGCGATAAGAAACGTATATACCAGGCTTACCGTCCAATGCACCAGCGGCTAGAAATATGTACCATTCAGTGTTGTTCTCAAAGTTAAATATGCTGGGTTCTGAGTCTACAATTAGCAGGCGACTGACGGTACAGCTCAGTATTCCATCTGATATTCCTCCCGAATTAGATGTTATCCCCACCTAATAACAGCGGTATTTATCATCATTTGATCCATGGTATTTACAGTACCGTAGAGTGCAGGGTGAAGATGGCCAGCAAGCTGAACTTGCCCACTTTCCATTTTTTATTTTCTCAATGAATTGCAGCATTTAGTTTGGATTTATCATGTCCATCAGAGAACCCCTTTCTGCTTGGATCATTTTTGATACATGAAAAAATTGAAAAATAATAACAAAAAATCTTCAACTCCCCCCCTGCTGACCAACTTCCCCCACTCTACGACAGCATTTATCTGCAGAGAATGCTCTTTACAACAAAACAGTAAATGGAAATATTTTTTGTTCAGACATGAACACGAGCTCATGGAGTGAAGGTGCGATGCGTTGTAACTATGAAAGCGTTCCAAGTAGTCGAAATGTTTCTCTTACTAATGAAAACGCCATAAATAAAGGTGAATCCCATTTCGCATGTTATGCCTTTAGAGGATTCTCCATATGTGTGGTGGTTTTGATTTGTCGAGGAAAAGTATTCTAAAAAACAAAAAGACCAACCAGGGGCTTGTCTTACGAAGCATGCGTAACTAACGTTGTACGTATTTACCGAGACGACGCAATGCTTTCAACACTGGACGTCATGGTAATTACGTCCAAAGTAGGCTACGCATGTTTCGTAAGACTGGTCCCAGGACGCTATGAATGAATGAAACCTTGTAAAATTCCAGCATGGGAATTCGTCTTTAGGCACGATGTTGTTCTCACTGTTGTTGTTGTTGTTGTTGTTGTTGTTGTTGTTGGTGTCCTTCATTGTTCCGCTAGCTGATGATTTTCGATTACAAGGCTTTCCTTCGTTCGTATTCTCACAAAATTTGCACTCATCATCCATTGTCGAAATATATATATATATATATATATATATATTTGTGATCTTCCAATTTAATGCGATTGCCTTTACTTTTATTTATTTGTTTCTAGTTCAGCCGAGGCTTTATATGCCTTATATAATTCGCAAACAAAAAACGGTTGATTGGAGAATAATTCCGAGATCTATTACTTTCAATAATCGTGTGAATACGGAGACTAAATATCGTGCCTTTAGGTAGTGCTAAACGAAACGTTTATAAATTGAATCGGTGCTTAAAGGTGTGAAGAGTAAAAGGCCTACCCTTCCTATTCTGGTGTTCTGGTAGCCGTCATTAAACGATATGTATGCTTCCACGCGCCCATCACTGGACAACACACATTCAATTACACTATCGTCTCCCTGCCGGTGAGAAAATTTTACCAGTTACTCCAGGAACGGGTTTGTATGTCTGATTAAGATAGTTTAATTTATTGATTGAAGCATTGATGAAGAGAGTTAAAGTCCATATCGTTTGAGTGAAATGTTTAAGTTGAGGTTTAATCGTCAAGAACAATAAAATGTTAATTTGGAAATTTCGAAACTACTTTAAACCATGTGCACAAGATTGCAGACGACACCTATTATCTGTTGTTTATCTAGCGGATGTCTAACACATGACTATGTATTATTTTCCAATTCCCTTTAACATTGTTAAGTAGGCTTATTTCTTGGTTTATGTCAGAATTTGTATTGTCATTAGCTATTTATTGTATACACGTCATATTGTTGAGAACGACACCAACCATTTCAGCATCATTTGAGAAGCCGACTGCAATCCATTGAGGGATCGTGGAACGTAACCGTGACGACAACTCTACCACAATTTCACTCTCCTTGTATTCGGTAGTCAGATTGAAGATACACTCTCCGTCGGGGCACCACGAGTAACAACCTTTAGAGATCCCGCACTCAGGCTTCGGTGAAGCTAAAGCCTGCAGATCACAAGTTTTAGCTATTTACGAATAACATTTAGTAAACTATCTCATTTATTTGACATTTATAAGTTGGAATTAATACCAACAGTAAAAGTTTGGTTGATATTAAGAATAGTGGTTGGATTAATATACATGATCCGTATGGATGACACATATACACGGAACATAGTATTAAATGTCAATAAAAAGTGTACGTTTTGTAATGAAAGGTCGAAACAATTACTATATGCTCTAGAACCACGTGATTCTAAGCTCCTTCTATAATGTTAATTGATGTTCAAGAGTCTCACAAAATGTCCTTGTGAATTGCATAAATAATAGACGTAGATCGATTCTGAAACTGGGTTTTTGGAAACGGACTGGAACTAAGTCGAACTTGCACGTAACTCGGTGAAACTGGTTTCAACTGGCAGGAGATAGATTTATGTGGGTTTAAGGGCTCTTGAAACTCGACGAAACTTGAGAAAACAGTTGTATCGAGTTCCAATGATTTTCGCCAATATACAAGCTCGAAAATCAGCAGAAGCCAGTTTCGTCCGTTGCAGTTAAAGATAATGTTAAAAAATTTCGAGATGTGGGATGAGCGTCTACTCCTTTGAGCAGTGCATTCATTTAGGGGTGGGGTGGTTGTGGTAAAAGGGAACACCTTCCGCCTCCTCCCCCCCCCCCCCCTCCCTCACCACCACCACGCCACACATGCACGCGCTTTGGATTCACTGCCACCGCCTTTGTACATGGTCTTAAAATGTTACGAATAACATATATAATTGATTTTAAAAGATATAAATCAACAGAAAGTTGTTTCCTGTCTTTTTTATGGCCTTAATTTAATGCGTTATTCTGTTACTTAATAATTTATCCAATTAGATTTAAATTAAGGCGATTAAGGTGAAATAAGAGCCATTCCCTCCGGCTACTAATAGTTTATATGTCAGCTTAGTGTCGGTTCTGTTACTTGTCAGATTTGTTAATTTTTTTAGTTCATTGCCATCCCATGTCTCAGAGGCGTACCGACTATTTGCCCACTGTACATATGAGTTGGTTTCTGTTACTGTAACATAAATGCGCATTTATACAATGGCAGGACTTTTCGCTCAATAATTCCAGAAACGTGTGGAAAAGCTCCAGTGCGTACAACTTTACATGTCAACCGTTCTTGTTGTTTCGCCTGTTTTCTTCCGATTGTGAAAGCCATGTTATTCGACTAAGGATCTGAAGTATCTATCGCTTCTGCGCCCTGTATACTTATCAACATATTGTTACACAGCGCAGTACTACAATACCTGCGGTGTATCCATTTAGTTGCAGTTATTTCAACAATAACCAGTAGGCATATCTAGTTTTTCCCGTCCTTGTTACTCAAAGGTAAACAAAGAGAGTCAAATAATTTGTGTTTGTCTTTTTAGCAAGCGGATATTTACAGTATTTTCGCTAGTTCGGGATAACGCTTTGTTGATTTGAACAGTTTTCAGTTCAGAAAATAGTGCAGAGTGAAACCCGTCCCGGAATCGAACTCACGGCCCTCAGAGTTAGGTGGCCGGCATTTACTGTTAGTGATTCGGTGCCTAACTCGACGACGGACGTGGGTTCGATTCCCGGGCAACTTTCACTATGCAATAAGTTCTGAGTTAGAAACTGCTCAAACTAAAAAAGTCGTATCTCTAAATAACGACAATACTGTTAAAGGGAGTCAAAGTCAAACTACTAAAGTAGACAAGTTTGGCGTTTTATTCAATTTGAACACAATGAAGCAACATCCGATCACCCGTTCGAATGTCATACTGTATATCATTTACACAAAAACGTCGTCAAGATCATAAGCTCATTTTTTAACACTGATATATAATATATTATTTATCAGCGAAATCACTGACCCTGCTAGCCAGGGACCCGGATTCAAATCCCGATGAAAGCAGCATTATATACTTCCTGTACATTGAAAAGATAGCTTCTATATTTCATCGTATTTTAAATGCTTAAGGCACAACAAAGTGTCATGCGAATTACGATAAGGCCTACATTTTGAAGCATGTATAAAATTACAGAAGGCTTTATGGATATCAAATTCTGGTTAATTATTTGTATTCAATAAAGCCGTGTGTTATGTTTAGTGTATCAAATTCTTAATGCCTTCAAAAAACAATATATCACATAGTTCGATACAGTAATGACGACTAGATAGTATTGACCGGTAACTATAATAAAATGATTTCTACAGATTTGTCAGCGTATCAACTAGAGATAAACGAAAACAATCCAACAGGCGTAGCTTATTGTATATGCTAAAAAATAACAGGAGACAAAAAAGTCGTTAAAACGACTTTTCTACGAACGAATAAAAGTTTGTCTCATTGGAGTTTAACGCCGCATTTCAGGTTATTTCACTAACATGACGGCCTGCAAGCTAAATGAGTGAAGGAAACCACTCTGCACCCGTGGCAACAAACGTAGACAAATCAGGACAATCGAAGGACAAAAAAGAAATACATTAGAAACAGATTGACTTTATGTTGCCCCTTAGTTCGGAGAGCACCAGGGCAACACGAAGCTCAAACAACATACCTTACTTTACTTTATACATAATTTCAGATAGATTATGTTGACGTTTAACATTCCCTGTTCTCCAGAAAGAAGTTCTAGACCTACCAAACACACAGTCCAATGATGGATAAAATGGCCAATATAAGCGTTGTAAAATGACTCGTATACCAGACACTTACGGTGGAAGATACATAATCATCTTCACCCTTGTTTTTCCCCAAAGGAGTCGTAGCTGAAGTAGGAGTCGTCTGCGTTTGTGTAGGTCTTTTGGCTGTGGTGGTCGTAAGGAAAGGCAGAGTTCTCGAGACGGTTGTGGTGATTCTACTTGCTTGTATTTCTGTCCTTCCGGTACTCGGTGGCACTCTGACTGGTATCCGTGTTGTCGGTGGCTGTGTTGCTGGTCTTTGGGTTTGTGGGGGAAAGGTCGGTGGAGTTGTCGGTGCTTGCGTGGTCACACGTGTTGGGTCTGGCAGAGCGACAGGCGGGCATAGTGACGGTGAAGGATATGCCTCCGACCCTACATCACTTCTGGCTGCCAGCGTGTCATCCTGAATCACCGATGAGCGGAGTTTCACCCAGAACGTTGTATAGGACTGCAGAAATGTTGCACTGTGAACAACATAGGATAAACGGTAAGTTCATTACTTAGGAAATACCCCGAAAAAACGATTCTATTTTTGAACTCGATGTAGGGCCATAATAGGTCTATTATTCTTAATATAAATATAAAGAACATGTTCATAGTGTTAAACCATGGATCGCTTGTTTCCGGCCTAATAAAAACATTTACCTATATTGTCCTACATTTTCCTCATCTGGGTTAAGGCCAATGGCTGTTTGATAGGTTTGTTTGTTCATTTGATTGATTGGGGTTTAGCGGCATGTTCAAGTGTATTTCACTTGTCTGACACTGTTCCTTGCTTATATACGGTGGAGAATCGGGAGAAATTCACTTCAAATAAGACAACCCCGCGACTACCGGAGCTAAATCGTGAGACTCACTTGTATACCTCAGTGGGCAAGTTGCTTGAAAGGCTGTTAATGGCTAACACAAGAGTAAATCGCTAATGGTGAACTGGAGATAGACATAGCGTGACGTCATCTAATAGCGGATTAAATTTACAGCGCTTCGAGCAATCAGGACTCGTACCCTTGAGAGATACATCAAAGTAAAATAAGTAGACCGATGTGCTAACCACTAAACCAAGCAAATGTATTAACATTTTTTATTTGGGTGCGTATTTTCTACTACAGTTGTAATATTAATGAGACACCTCTAAGAACTGTCAGTCAATCAGCCACTACTGCAGCCAACCAACCAACCAACCAACCAACCATCCGAACGACCGACCGACCGATCGATGGATCGATCAAGCAAGCAAGCAAGCAATTAATCAATCAACCAACTAATCAATCAATTAATCAATCAACCAATCAATCAATTGCAAAATAAGTGCAAATCATATCAAAAATGTTTTATATAAAAACAGTGAGTTGATTCTTTACTTACTAAAACGCTATATCGCCCTCTGACTTCTCGGGTGCCGTCCACTCAAACGTTATGCTCTGTTTGTTGTTGCCGTCCTGATGAGTAACGGCCTTGTGAAGAAATAACAAAAGATTTCAAATCAGTAAACTACAGAACCTATGTATCACTTATCACTGTATAAAAAATACAAAATTGGCGAAATATATAATGACACCATAGTAACTGGTAAGGTCCGAAGGTAAATTATTAATGTTGATTGCAACAAAGCCGGGTTCCACATACAAGTCTGTAACAGTTATCAACATGTAAACATTCTTTGAACGTAAAAGGGCATAACTCTGTATATTAATTTTGTGTATGCTGCTTTATCTCCCTTGTATATGTTTGTTGCTCTGGTGTAGTATCGCGTGAACTAGACTCTATTCGCGTTAACTACTACCACGACACGAGAGTCGATCTGGTGGCTTTGCAGACAAGAAATTTAAAAAACAAAATGGCCGTCATATGGCCCGGTTACTGCAAGTTGGCTGCAATGCTACCTGACTCGCATGCCGTGGTCGAAGTTAGCGCGAAAAGAGTTTGGTTCACGACCCTAACCTTGGTGCATTTTTTAAAAAATTCTACTTTCTTATTTGACAAATTGACTCTAATATCAATATTTAACGTCTTTAATCCCAAATATTGGCGGAAATTAATGCGCGATTGCCTGGCATGGCGTACGAGAGTTGTCTTGGTCTTGTCCACTATAGAAAATCTCGCGAGAATCCGATTGGCCTTGGTGTTGACTTTTCCGGAAGATAAGTTTGAAAACCATCAGGACAGAGGCTTGTGTTCCATGTTGAATTGTATAATTCCATGTAAACCCCTTAGTTTGTGTCAAACATTGTCGCATGATATTTATAATCTAATACGGTATTACGTGCCATATTAGTAAAATTGATATATTTATTCCTGTATTCTTTTATAACTGTTTTCCATCACAGTGAGATCTCTTTTTGCTAGAATGGTAATTACACCTACTCTCTTAGAAATTATGGTTCTTTGAGGGTTCGCTTGAAAAGAGGATGGTTCTAAATGGAACCCGTATTGTTCTCAATGGAACCATAAGGTAAACACGGTTCTTTGATATACTCAGATAAGGAGAAAAAAATTGGCCCATGGCTGTCAGGGTTCCATACAGAACCACAAAGGGTTCCACCAGAGCCATATATACCTTGAAGGGTTCCATTAGAGCCATATTTTTCTAAGAGTGTAGAATTCACTTAATATGGATAGGGATTGTATAAATACTCAAACAGTATTACAGAAATAGGATGTATGGCATTTTCCCCTATGTTTTTGGTCTCGGTCTCCCAATGGCTTTGAGCGTACTTAAAATATTTCGCTGTTCAAAAATATGCATTAACGTAACGTTAGCTAATGATATAAGTTTATTGTAAAATGTTTTCAAAGAAGTAACACAATTTAGTTTTGTGATAATACGGTCACTTCTCCATGTCATGTACTTTTTATTTTTTTTATTGAACAATTTTTATGATAACTGATTTTGAAAACTAGTACGTCTTCTACTGGAAGAATTTAGATAATTGATTGTTTTCGTAGTTAATTAAACTTTAATAGTTTACTAAATACAACTAGTAATTATCCTAAAGTTATAGTCAGCTGTTCTTCTATCCTGGTGTTAATAATAATAATAATAATACAGATAATAATGCTTTTATTTCAGACAAAAGGCCACATAAATTGTGCAGTCCAAAGTGAAGATTTGAACTATTGATGAACGCTAAGAACAATAAATACATTAAAGGGAAAGACAACTGTTTTTTGTTGATAAGACATCACTGAGTTATTTCCCTTTTTATCAGTACAGGGTTGTTGTGTTTCCCGTTCTGATTAACTGAACTCTGGACTAACTTTATTTCCCCCCGAATCCTCTCACAATTTACATAAATTAAGCCACACTTTCCACATTCGCCTGGCCCAGAAACAAAAGGATCTCTGGAGCCAAACCTGTCATTCCTAATAACACCAACATATTGCTTCTATTCACTATGTTTCATAGCGTCCATGAAAACAGGTCAGCTAGTTCCTATAATTATTTCCGCCCAAGAAAGGTCATTATTAACTTAAAATGACCTTTGGTGAATCGCAAATCACCAATCACAGACAATGAATATAATGAAAAAAAACATGTACCTGTCCGAAAAGACCACAGCCAGATATTACTCTGGTGCCAATGGGAATGTTGAAGGAGCCGACGGGGGCGACTCTATCTGAATTCACGTCCACCCGCCTAGCCTGGAGTAAAAACCCTTGGAAAAGTTGAGCTCCACACCCAGAAATAGTCACTGGAACGAAAGATAAACAACAAATAGTACCACTATTTCCGATAGACCCGTACGGGTGTCAACCTGCGAACTTTTCTGAACTAGAATCTGTTCAAAAATACTGGAAAAATACTGGAAATATTAACTTTCTTGCAGACACAAAAATCATTTATAACAAGTATTAGCGCCTATTTTAAAACATATGCTGGTAATTGGATAAATCCCCCCCCCCCCTCCCTCCCCTTGCCCCCTCCCCCCACACACCTTCTCCACCGACTTCGAAGCAGGGCACAGCCATTGATTTGTTGATTAACTTGGTTACAATGCTGTACATCAAGAAGAATGACAGAAGGACAGAAGTTCAGAGGAGACATGCTCTGCCTACATCGGGGGGGGGGGGGGGGGGCG